>JAMXBB010000005.1:38329391-38453516 GCA_024138015.1 Lumnitzera littorea | reverse complement strand
ATGAACATATTAGTTTTAGGAGATTTTATTCTTAGTCTTTTATATATAAATAATTGTTTAATAATAATAATATATGTATATGTATATATTAATTTAGGTATTCTTCTTTTAACATTAGTTTTCTTAATTAGATAAATTAAGTATTGATTTAAGTGAATGTATATTTTATTTTAGTTTAGGAGTTGTTAGGATTGGTTATTTTTGTTAGGATTTGATCTTGTTTAAGGATTTGTCATATAAAAAGTTGTTTTTTTAAAATAAAAGTTAATAAAAAATCCTTTTAACAAATTTTAGGACTTTTAGTAATTTTTTTATAAAATAATAACATTCAAAAGTTAGGACCCCTTTAGATTTTTTTTTTTTAAAAACCGAATCAATTAAAATGTAAACTCGATAATAGGGTCAACCCATCATGATGGGTTTGGTCGTATTTAGACTTACCAAATCGGTTGTAAACTTTTGGTGCAAGTTTCAAGTTTAGAACCACACTATGCTAAGGTTTAGGATGCATAATGCAAATAAAAGTGGAGAAAAAAAAAAAACTCTAAGTCATAGGTTATATCATTATGAGTAACAAATACAAATATGAATGATCCTTGTGAAGTATATATCGAATTCCTATCATAAGCACATATGGTTTCTCGAAAAAATAAATAAAAAAAGCAAGTCGAGGGAAAAAAAATTATGGGTATGGGGTTGTGAATGCACCTTTTGGATAAGACTTCTTCTTTGCTACATAAACAAAAAATGTACGAATAGAATTAGTCTATGCTTACTTTCGTACACTTAAACTCCATCTCTCTCTCGGCTAAGTCACATTTCTTCGCACATATTCAGCCTTTCCACCATTTTTTTTTTTTTTTGCAAAATCAAAGGTAATCATCTCCTAACATTAATATATTACAATTATGTGAATTTTTTTCACTAATATTGCATGATTTAGGAATTTTCCCAATTGGAACCCTAGAATTGCATATGTTGAAATTTGATTGTTCTAGCTCAATTATATGTTGTTTTGTATGTGAACATGTATTATATATCATGTAGTTACACAATATATCGATGATTCGTATATTAACATATAGATTTATTATAGTGGAATTGAAATATTAGTGTTTTAAACTTTATATTCCAAGTGTTCAGTGAAATGCCTGTTAAGGAGTTGTTTAGTTTAGGTTATGGCAAAGCGCATGTGGTCGTGTTGAACAGTGCACAATGACTTATGTACTAACCGACATAATACTTGTAATGTGAATAGGCTAAAAATGATAGGTACTGTGTAATTTATAATTTTTTCTCATGGAAACATTGTATGGGGAAATTTGGTATCGGAATATGATCATGACCTAGTAAAGATGTTGAAAGCGAGAAGAATTTCTCTGACCTTCTTGAAAGGGTTTGCCAAGGTTTTGGAGTTAATCTAAGTGCCCAGGTTAAGATTTTGTACAGACATCCCAATACCTACTCAAGCATTATGTCTTATTCACTCATTGCCATCAAGGATGACGACGATGTTGAAAATTTTTGAGATGACGAAAGTATTTGGGCAAACTCACATCCACCATCTCTATGTGAAGACTAGAGAACTAAAAGGAACCCCACCTGCATGGGCAATCCATGTGCCACCAATTGAGGAGAACCAACAAATGGCACTGGCTAAGAAGAATGAACAAATGGCATACGAATATGAGCTATTGCCCATGTCTACGTCCATGTGTGATGATGATAATGTAGTGGATAAAGCTGTTGGATTGGTTTTGCAAAAGGAAGTTTCACATGATTGTATGGTTTAGTGAATGGAAGGCTTAGTTAGTGATGACAATGACCATGAGACCGAGGGAGATGAGGAAGACGACGACAACAATGATGATGAAAACGATAATAAGATGCTTCCTACACGTCCCATTGTGCTTAAGGTGCTTGCCACTCATACCTTCCCTACATTAATATTTGGTGTACATCTGTATACTTTGAGTTCAAGTTCAATGGAGCCAGTAGTAGTCCCAATACAAACTTCAATGATCTATGTGGCAAAAATAGGGGTAAGGGATGCGATTCCCTTTTTGAACAGGGGTAGGAATGATAGTTACTTAAACTTTTAGAGGGATATAAATGAGTTTAGTGACCTACAAGCCAGTAAAGATCTCTATATAGGCATAAGATTCGATACCAAGGAGGAACTTGTAAGAGTAGTGAAGAACTATCACATCAAACATCACGCTGACTTTAGGTCGTTAGGATCCAAAAAGAGCAAGTATTCTATCCTTTTCTCTAACCACGTAGACGGTTGCCAGTGGAGACTTAGGGCATATAAGAAGAAACTAGAGGGTATGTTTGTGATAGCTAGATTAATGGGGCCCCATACATGTATCAACCCCATCATAACCTGAGTTCACCCGTAGTTGGATAATAATAAGACTGTTAGGGAGTTCCTTAATGTCATTAGAAAAAGATCCTAACACCAAAATTTCTTAGCTATGCAGTATTATTGAGAAACAATTTGGGTATATGGTCGGTAATAAAAGGGTGGAGGCTGGTAAGATTAAGGCTATTAAAGCCATGTACGCTAACTAGGAGAGATTATATGATGATTTGCCACTTCTCAATGTAATATAGAAGACTAACCTCGATATAAAGCTAGAATGGATGTGGAACCCTTTAAGACAATTGGAGGTGACAAAGTTGAAGTTGGTGTAGTGGTCTTTTGGCTTATGCATAGAGGCATGGGAGTTTTGAAAGTCTGTGATTGGTATTGACGGCACATTCTTATATAGAAAGTACTGCTACAAGTTACCGGTTGCCACTCGTATGGATGGCATGAACCATATAGTCCTACTTGCCTTTGCATTAGTCGATGATGAGATAGCCGGTGCATAGGGTTAGTTTCTTAAGAATTTGAGGTAACATATGTGTGGTGATAGAGTAGGCTAGAAAACCATATGCTTGATATCTGATAGAGGGACAAATATTCGATTCGGAGTTGATAGAAATGAAAATGGGTGGAAACCTCTTTTTATGGTGTAGTGGTGATCCATTCGCCATATTGCAAGTAACTTTCACAAGGTCCATAAGAGCTAGCCGTGTAACAAGTAGGCGACCTTCGCTATAATGCAAGCTTAGCCTTGAAAGTTTGAGAAATGCATGGAGAAGATTCTAAGTATTAAGTCTGATACCTCTTATTGGTTTTTTCCTTTACTAATGTAGCAATAGACGCTTACATATGATGGGTGTTATTGATTCAGGTATATTTCGTCCAACCTTATTGAAGCGTGTAATTTGGTATTAAAACGTGCTTGTGGTCTACCGGTTACATCACTTATGAGGAAGATCTTCTACAACAGCATATTAAGTTGGGATAAGAGACATGAGAAGACACTTAAGTGGGTGGCTATGAACTAACCATATACCAAATATGCTGTAGACATGTTAGAGGAGTAGGCCAAGCAGGCAAGTTCGCATTGAGTGGCGCATTTCAGCAAGTACAGCAGGGTATATGAGGTTGAGATT
Source organism: Lumnitzera littorea (assembly GCA_024138015.1). Classification (NCBI taxonomy): domain Eukaryota; kingdom Viridiplantae; phylum Streptophyta; class Magnoliopsida; order Myrtales; family Combretaceae; genus Lumnitzera; species Lumnitzera littorea. The sequence continues at coordinate 38,450,009 of JAMXBB010000005.1, read as the reverse complement.
GGAAGCAAGCGCATAGGGAATTAGATGAAGGAAGGTAGGCATGTACAAACAGTCGACTTCAACAATTGCATGTGCATTCGCAACAAATGAAAGATATATAAGATTCCCTGTTCACATGCTATTGCTTTTGCCAATTTCAAGTAACTAGATGTCATATCCTTGATTAGGGATTAGTATAGGTCCATCCATTAAGTGCAGTGTCATAGAGCCCACTTCTTCTTGATTGGAGATGAGTTGAGTTAGCTTGTGATTCCAAGCTTCTAAAAAGTATGTCCTAACTTGTGTGATTAAAGCAAAAGATAGGTAAGTCCAAGATGAAGCAATTCCACAAGGAGATGGATGTTAGGGATTGTTCAGATAGAACAACTTAAACTTTATGTAGAAAAGAAGGGCACACAGAAGAATGTGTCCTTGGAGGAGTCAACGGGGTAATTAAACTCTAGTGTAATAACTGAATGTATGATTAATTTTGTTTATTTACTGACTAATGCCCATGTTATATAAAATTAATATGCAATTTCGCTGTTTGACGATATTGTCTTTTGCTTTTGCTGCCTTGATGGAGGTTAGACCCATAGATGGATCGATTCTTGCCAGCTAAGACAGGTACAAATCCTAACACATTTGGGCAGGATATGTAAGACCATTGACTTTTCTATTTGCTAGAAACTACTATGCTTAACTGGAATCTACAAACTTATATCCTTTGTAAGGCATGGAAGCTTTACATGTATGGTGTCATGAGCGGACACTCAGACAAAACCTGTAGGTCGACGAGGTCCTCTTAGACGACTGAATGCTACCTTACCTAGAGTAGGCCAGCTTCACAAGTCTGAGTTATTTCCCTTACATTCAGTTGGATCACCACTTGATCACTACGTTGATGGAGAGGTAGAGGACGAAGACTCATACTTTCCACATGGCTCATAGAGAGCTTACCATCACACTTCAGAATGTCAAGGTGCAGTTCGGCTTTTGAGTTGATGGATTGCTAGTAACCGGGAGCACTTACAAGGAGTGCCCAAAGATATGCATTAGGTACCTTAAGGTTATTACGGAGGATACTGCTGATTAGAAAGGAGGGTGTGCATGTATGGGTTAGCTAATTGACCACTTTGGTTCCCTACCTACATGGGCAAATGAGGAGTAGGTTAGATGTCACACTAGAGCTTATATATTGCAAATGCTAGGAAGGTTAGTGTTTGTCGATAAGTTCAGCAACTTAGTGCATGTCATGTTTCTCCCTTTGTTAAAGGACTTCTAATATGTCGTGCCAAGAACAAACGAGGTTGGCCGTATCAAGGTGGGTCCAAGCTTGTAGAAAACTCAAAATAAAGAGTGATAAATGCACGTAACAATAGAAAAAAGCAACTTCCCATGAAAGATCCTAAGGATATAATGCACTATGGAGTTTTCGTAAACTCACAAACCAACTCAATATGACGCATGAGTTAGTTTGATGAGATTACTTGCTATCTAGTCTTACTTAAAGGTTAGGATAAGAGTTAAAAAGAGTAAGTACGAAATGGCACGAAAGGAAGAATTCAGTATATTTCAATAATGGTAAGATGATGTGTAGCTACAATGTACAAGGGTATTTATACCCATGATTCTAAGGGCAACCTACTAAAAATGGAAAAAACTAAAAGGGTATTATCCAAACTAAGTAAAATATAAGAAATTGATAAGGGGTATAAAAGAAAAAGTGAAGAATAGAAACTTCTGTTGCAAATTTCATCACGTGTATGGCAAGGTACGTGGCTAGTGGTTACTAGACGAGCTTCTATAGAAGCAGAAAAAAAGGTACGATCAAGTTCTGATGATGTCGAGTAGAACTATAGATTCTTTTGGGGTGAATTCAGCTCGGGTATGTTCTGGTTAGCTCAAAAGCAGATTGGGTGAGCTAATGGTTGAGTTAGCCGAGCTGTTGTATGAGTGTTCTTTAGGTTGGCATTTGAAGACAATCGATAGACATATGAGATTTCAGCTCTAACATGGCAGTAAGTTAGCAGTTTGGAGCAGCTCGGACTCTTCAAGCATAAGTTAGAACAAGAGAATACGCTTGCCTATGCTCTCAAGCCCTTAAGCTTGGGCTAGGGTCAAAGGTCCGATGCATAGTTTTCAAAATCACAATTTTACTGTTCTTTTGAATGCATAGAAAAACTGGTAAAATCTTAAACTTGTAAAATTGTATAAGAAAGTTCATAACTTCAAAGAAAGTTCATAACTTCACTAAAAGTCTACACATAAATAATTTTATATCCATTTTAACTAAAAAAAACATTATAAAATCATAAACTTATAGAAACGTATTTTTAACTCGTGATTTTAACAATCACGGTCCGACGGCTTGATCCCTATCATCCCCTCTAGGCTTATTGAGATTTGGGACTAAATCCGCTTAGTTCTCACTCTGTTTTCTTTTGGTTAATAGGGGTCGAGTTTGGTAGTATTGAATACATTAAACAATCTAAAGTCTTTTGGCAACTCCAACTGGAATGCATTGTTGTTTGTCTTTTGAAGTACCCTAAAGGGTCCTTCAGCTTGGACAGACAATTTATTCTTCCTCTTGTTAGGAAATCTCTCTTTGCTTAGGTGAAGCTATACTTAATTGCCAGGCTAAAACCGTTTGGTCTTCCTCCCTTTGCCTTTTTCTTTCGGTTTTCTAGTAGCTCAATCAATGTGCTAAGTAATGCATTGGTAGATCTATTGGAGGGATTGAGCTCGGGTTCTCATTTTTGAATCTTCTTAGTTAGGTGATGGCATTGGGGTGTAATCAAGAAGAAGCTCGGGGTTAAAACCATAAATGACCTCAAATGGTGCATGCCTAGTGGTGTCGTGTACTGTTGTATTGTAAGCCTATTCTACCATGAATAGGTAAACATCCCAATCGGTTAAGTTCTTCCCTACTGTAGCTTAAAGTAGTGAACTTAAGGTACAGTTGATAACCTATGTTTAACCATCGGTCTAGGGGTAGCAAGAGGTGCTGAAACATAACTTTGTTCCCATCCAACACTAAAGAGTTTGCTAGAAATGGCTCGGGAATTTTAGGTCATAATTTGACACCACACTTTTTGGTACTCAATGCAAGCGAACAATTTCCTACAAAAACAAAGAACTAATAGCTGAATTGTCGATAGTTTTAATGCTAGGCACAAAGTGTGCAATCTTACGGAATCTATCCATGATGACCATTACTAAATCTTTGCCTCGGCCAATTCGAGGTAAATTAAGGATAAAGTCCATGCTCAAATCAACCCATGGTCTTATCGGGATGGGTAAAGGCATCACTTTCCTTTGTTCAGCTTGCTCTTTGCCTTCTTGCAGGTTTTATAACCCTCAACCACAGTGTACATCTTGTCTCATCTTAGGTTAATAGAACCTTAAATTCAATAACTCAAACGTCCTATTCTCTCCAAAGTGTCTAGAAAGTTCTCTACTATAAGCTTCTCTCACTAGTAATTCTCTCATAGAATAGGTCGACACATATAACTTGCCACTTTGAAACAGATATCCATCCTCTACATGATAGTCATCCATTGTTCTTCCATCCTCACATTGCCCATATATGGGACCAAAATGGGGTCTTGAGGATATTGCTCTTTTATGCTTGCAAATCCTAGAAGTTGGGTTTGGAGTTCAATAAGAAGAACATGTCCAAGGTTGTCAAACTCACGATTTTATCTAAAATCACTAGAGGTCTATAGGATCAAAATGTAAAATTGAAACTTAAAAACATAAATTTATATAACTTATGTAAAATAGCTTTCAAAAAATTATAGATATGCTTATAGTAGTTATAGGAAACTTGAAATATATGATGAAAATGAAGAAATTAATTTCATTTTCTATAAAAAAAAAAAAAAAACTCTCAATCTATAATATAATATTCTTGGATCAAGTATAAGTGGAGTTGGAACTATTTTTTTTTTTTCCATAATTTTGTTTGGAAAAAGCGATGAACTAAAAAGAATCAAATATTTCAACTCATTTTGAGTTATTAATGATATAAACTTAAATATATGATCTTTTTTAAAGAATTTTTTGTTGGAGCTAGAACCTTTGTAAATATCAAATAAGAGATTAAGAGAGAGAGATAGAGAGAGAAAGAAGAAAAAAATGAAATAGGATAGGGAAGATGATTTAATACTTTAATAATCAATTGGATAGTAGATCTAGTTATATTTTTTTACTTTTGGCCAATTTAACTCATATATGTAAAATTGATAAATTCAATTAAAAATGTAAGTTTCTATTAGAAAATAATTTATACACAAATTAACTCAGAAGAGCCTCATAAAATTATAAACTTATAGAATCATGATTTTAACAACTATGAACATGTCTTCTTGATAGGGCATCAACAACCACATTGGTCTTGCCTTGCTTGTACTTAATTACAAAATCAAATCATTTTTGGAACTTAACCTATCAGGATTGCCTCTTTGATAGCTTAGTATCACGTCTCGAAGTGGTAGAGTTGTAACAGTCCCACCATGCAAACCATTCTAGGATAGAAACTGACCTTACACCTGCTATCTTAGACTTAATTTACACAAACCGTCTACAATTAACCCGCTTTAAAGTAAACAGTTCATAAATTAAACATGTTATTTAACTATGTAATTATGAAAAATACATATTTACACTAAATAATGTGAGTATGTTTACAAGATTTAGTACCCTAATCATAATCTACTTAAGTAATACATAAATTAATACTAAAAACTTTAAGGATAGAATCCAAACTTAAGAATGTATCTAGTCCACAGTTTTATATGCTTACTTCCCAAGATTCAACAATTGTTAGCTTTAAGGTCGTTTTATTACCTCTTCTTAGCTAGCACCCGTAACAACATCTATAGAGATGTGAGCAAGTACAACTCAATAAGTTGAGATGGAGACATAAAACTATACCTCAAACACAAACAAGGTTATCAACCAAATTAGTTAGATGCAATGCATGTACAAGTAAATGCTATCTCATGACGAATCGACAGGACGTTGTCCAATCCGTTATGAGATTAGAGAAATTACATTTGCTCTAATCCAGGTTGAGGAGTTTCCATGTAATGCAACAACTCACAACCAAACTTAAGCTTGTGCAATGGAGATACCACTCTTTATACGACTACTTTCGAACCATTAACTTTGCTCTTATCGTAATCTTCTCATATGTCACTTAGTTCGACTAAAAATGAAAAAAGGACTCATTATACTATCCAGCGCTATCCCTTTCGAAGGGGTTGGTATTTGGCTAGAGAACCCTAACATTTCCCCTAATGGGTTGCTATGTAAGTCCAATTTAAAATTACAAGTCAAAGATTTAATTAGAACTGGTTTAAAGTGTTCAATCATTTCAAACAAATCACATAAATACAAGCCAAAGCAGTAAACTAAAATCATATCATCAAACTCAGAAGCAAGCATATGCAGGCATACGTACAGTTAGCTATCTAACAATCACAACCAAGTATAATCCCAAGCCCCTAAGTACTACAAATTAATATTTGAAGATACAATAACGTATTAATCCCAACTTACTTAGACTCCCCGCTTACTTACTCAAGGTGTGAGTCTCATAGTTTATTACTGATTATCCCTATAATACAAACGTTTCAGTTTCCACATAACTGCTATAAATTGATTTTATCCTATAATACTTGTTATTATCTGTAGTTTAGGGTTTTCGTATACTTAATTATTCAAGTTTTTAAATCTCTTACAGTTGTTTTTAATTTAGGTTAGGTTCTAATTCAGTTTTGGAGTCAGTTTCTAAATTAGGTTCTGAGTCAGTTTCTAAATTAGGTTTTGAGTCAGTTTTTAATTACGGGTTATACAAGAATCCTAAAAACTTATTTTGAACCATAATATGAAATTATTGATATTATAATTGGGTATCCTAAATTTCGTATTCGTTCTCTAACTAGTATTCTAATCTGCACGATATATCTTAATCCTCATTTAATTACCAAATTTACTCTAGATGAGAAAAAAAAATTACATTTTTCATATAATTATATAAACTTACATTTAATATCAAATTTATTTTATATTAATATTATTATAAAATTATCACTTTTAGCACAATATTTTCTATTTATTAATGTCCTATATTTATATATTACGCGCTATTATATAATTCACTCCTAAATCACCTGTTTAACACTTCTAACATTATATATATCATCCTTTATCCTTCAATAACATTTCAAATGTTTAATCATATCCTAAATCAGAAATTATATCTAATTAACCCTAAATTACAAATTTAACTTAAAATATATCATTTACCTACATAATTAGTACATATTATAAATGCTACATACAACTAAAAACTCCAATAAAGCTACAGAAAATATATTATACTCAGTAAATCATGGTTGCTATATTATGATCATGAAAAGTACTAAGATAATTTAATATATATTATTCTTCGGTATATCGATTTTAGGTTCAATTTTACTAAAAATTAGCTTAAATTAAGTAAATAACTAAATAAAATTATAATATTCAAACTAAATATTCCTAAAATCATAACTAAGCTTAGAAGTTATTGCAAATTAGATTCATTAAGGAATTTAATTAAAAACCTATTATTTCTTTCATATAAAAAATAAGGTAAATTGAACAAAATAATTTTCATAAATACTAAACGCATATTTTATCAAAAATTATTTTATGAAAATTAAATATATCATATGAAGAATATGTACACCAAAAATTAGCTCGAAATAACATTATTTACTATTTTTGAAAATTCATACAAAATTCATTGAAATTAGGCTTGTTCCTAAGAAACCTATATAAGTACCTATAATTTTAAAAACATGGTTTGATATTACAATTTTACATGCAAAAATACCTAGAGAAACCAAATTTCATAATTTTCCATGTATATTTGATATTTTTACTAAATTAAATAAATTCGAAAAGAGAATTAGAACTTACCAATTAACAAGCCTCCAACCACCAACAGTGTCTCTACCATTATCTACAACTCTAGGTGTGGGGTCTACTATTTGGTGGTGGTGGCCGTTGTTCTCTAGGTGATCGTTAGATATGGGTTCCCTTTATAAGCTCTATTTGCACTATAATTTTCTAATTTTTTGTAAATGTGGTTTTTCCTCTTTTCTCTCCTCTTCCTAATTTTTTCCTAATTCTAAACTGACCAAAATGAGTTTTGATGATGGGTTTTTGAATTTATAGAGCTTGCTTGATTATTTGGTGAATTAATTAGTGTCATTTATCCCTTATCTTTTTTTCTTTTTGCTTTCTAGTTGGTTATTTTTAATTGGCTAATTTTATTCTTTAGTTTCTAGCTTACCATGACTCACTTCTAGACATTTCCACATTTTTTTATTTTTTATTAATTATTTATGAATTTTATTTAATTATTTGATATTATTTTAACATATTTCGAGTATTTTAAGTAATTTCACGTATTTTTACCTACATGTAAATATATATATGATATAAAATAAATATTCTTAAATATTATTTATGTTATTTTATGATTTTTGGTTCGCATATAATTTAAATTTATTGATTCGTTAGTTATCGAAATTCGTTTTACGCGATTTCGATAAATAACAGAAAATTTACATATAATTCAATATTATAATAATTAATTATTTTATTATTTATTTTCCTAAATTCAAACTCACGAAATTACTTTTATTAATATTCCTAACTATGTCGTAAAATTTGGGTTAGATAGAACAATTTGCTCAATCGTCCTAAACTTTACGGATTAAATCCTAAATACTTGATTGCAAAGCTTACACTTAGTCTGACTTCTGAGATATCTCAAGAACTCATGGTTGTATAAATGACAAACTCTCTTAGTAATAGATAATGTTGCCATGCTTGAAGAGCTTAGATAAGTGCAAGGAGTTCTTTGGCATACATAGAATAGTTCAACTGAGGTTCCCGTAGCTTTTCACTATGATAGTCAATAAGTCGATCTTCTTGCATCAGCACAGCTCTGGTGCTGACTCCCTATGCATCACACTTAAGCTCAAACACTTTCTCAAAATTGGGTAGGGCTAATACAAGTGCAGAGTTTAATTTCTCCTTCACCTTAGCAAAGGTTCTCTTCTTTTTCTCCCCACTGAAACTCAACATTCTTCTTCATCAGCTCAGTAAAGGGGGCAACTATTGCGTTGAAGCCTTTAATCAATCAATCGTAAAACAATGCTAGTCTATGGAAACTTCTCACCTCGATGCAAGTAGTTGGGGTCAGCTATTCAGCAATAGCTTGTATCTTCTTATCACCAACTTGTAGGCCTCCTCTACTCATAACATATCCAAGAAAGATCACTTTACCATGGTAGAAACAACACTTCTTCAAATTCCTAAAGAGCTTTTCAATTTAGAGCGCGTCAAACACAGCTTGAAGATGGTTAATGTGACTCGACAAATCAGTACTATATATAAGAATGTCCTCAAAGTAAACCATAATACACTTTCCGATTAGATCTCTCAACACATGATTCATCAACCTCATAAAAGTGCTTAAGGCGTTTGATAACCCAAAATAGCATCACCATCCACTCGTACAAACTATGTTAGGTTTTGAATGCAGTTTTCCACTCACCCCCTTACCTCATACGAATTAGGTGATAGATGACTTTAGGTCAATCTTGCTGAATACTTTAGCATCACTCGATTAATCTACCATATCATCAATCCTCGGAATGGGGTACATGTACTTGATTGTATTCTTATTTACAGCTTTACAATCCATACACATTCACTAAGTACCATTCTTCTTCGACACAAGTAATGTTAGAATAACACAAGGGTTAAGACTCTCTCTCACATATCTTTTCTCTAGTAATTTGTTAACTTGCCTCTAGAGCTTAGCAGCTTGCTTGAGATTCATTCGATAAGCAAGCTTATTTGGCAGGGCGATATCAAGTATCAAGTCAATACGGTGTTCAATTCTTTGGAGAAGGGTGATCCTTTTAGCAAGTGTTCGAGGAATAGATCGACATATTCATCCAACAGTTCTCACCTCTCCAAGTAGTTTAGTTCACTCCCTTAGCTCCAACAATCTTTTGATTAGCAGAAAGGTCGACACATTATGCCTTAATGGCTTCTCAGAGCTTAAATCGGATCAGAACTAATGTCTTCTTAGATCCTCGAGCTAACTTAGCATGTAACTTGCTCACTTGGCTTAGAGTCATACAATTCAAAGTAATCTTTCCCCCTTGCTTCTAAAAAATATATGTATTTCTAAACCCATTGTAAATAATTTTTCAATCAAATAGCCAAGGTTGTCCTAATAGCACATAGGCAGCAAACATAGGCAGTAGATCATAGAAAATTTCATTAGAATAATTTCCAATTGAGATTGGTAGCAATACTTGCTGAGTGACATGTAGTACTCCCTTATTATTTAGCCAATATCGCTTGTATGGCCTTGAATGTATTGTGGTTGCCAATTCAAGTTTCTTAATCAAGTTAGCAAATGTGACATTAGTATAACTCCCATTCTCCACTATAAGTGCATACACTTGTTCATTCACCTTACAAGTAATGTGGAACGAGTTCTCACCTTATTTTTCTTCAACTAATGGTTTAATGCTTGTTGCTTGCCTATCGATTAAGGTCAAATTGTCCAGATCCTCAGCAAACACATTCTCCTTAACTAACTCTTCATTATCCTCGGCATGTTCCTCTAGTTCTTTTTCCTTAGGTTCCTCATTTGTATTGTCAACTTTAATCTTTGAAGCATCATCTTTGATAATCATGGTTTTGTCTGTTTAGACATTCAATGGCCGTGTGCCAAAACCTTTGACACTTAAAATATTTGATTTGGCTAGACTTTCATCTAGACCCTTGTCTTCTCTTGAATGTCTTCAGCTACACTTCACTGTTGTTAGGTCGACTCCTCTGCTCAATTCAATGTCTGTCCTTCTACTCAGCTTGGTGATTACCCTAAACAGGTCAACTAGGTTGGACAAGTCAGCTCATTAGAGGTTGGCTTGGCCTATTCCTTCTTTGCCTCTTCACTCACTAGGCAATTTTGATGGCCTCATCCAATGTGATAAAATGCTATAATTCTACTACATCCCATATGTCTAACCTCAATCCAATCAAGAATCTTGATATTATATGGGTTGAAGGCTTATTGACTTCACATCGGATCACAAGAACTTAAAACTCTTGCACATACTTATTGATAGTGTGGTTCCCTTGCCTTAGTTCTTGAAGTTGTGCAAAAGTGTTCTACAAATAAGTATTTAGCACAAATTTGGCTCGAAGAACCCTTTTCATCTTGAGCTACGTACCGACCTCTCTATACCCATATTACATGCTCATCGTTTGAAAGTTTCTCCACCATATTGTAGCATAACCTAAGAACTCTATAGCAATAGTCCTCACCTTCTCACAATCCTTATATTGATAGTAGTCAAACACTCATTCCACCTTTTCTTCCTAATCGAGATAGTCACCCGCATCTCTAAAACCATAAAAACTCGGAATCTGAAGCTTTAAATGGTAAGCAACTAGGGGTGTACATACTCTTTCTTCTACTTCCTTGTACTTTTCCTCATTCTCCTCCTCAATTCCTCCCAAATCCATTCTTGTTTATACATTGCCTCCTGCTCCTCTACCTCTTACTTTTTAAGCTAAGACTTGTCCTTAGGTAGGTTGAGAATTATGGACAGTTGTGCCAACTTCAAGAGTAGCCTAGGGGGTATTATAGTTGGCTTCGTTAGGTCAAGACACTAATTCATAAACAACTCAAGTTAAATTAGCTATCAAGTGAGTCATCTCATCAAACCACTCATCAAAACCTCTAAGGGTATTTTGGGTTTGTCAACCATGGTGGATGACACCATTGTTATTGTCTCCAATGCCAACATTAACACTCGAATCAGTCATTCTTTACTCAATTTTGTGTTCATAGCAAACAAACAGTATTTGTATTTCTTAGGAAACAACACACTTGCAGCCTCTAATTAGTCAACACACTAATTACACAGAAAATGCACAGCTATTACTTACTTTGTTCTCCACACAGTCACTGCACAACAACAAACTCCACTTCTATTTACACACTAAAACACTCGCAACTAGTCCAAACACAACTTTAACGGCTACCTTACTACCCAATACACTTGAAACACAAATGATAGTCAAAGCAACAACATAGTACATTACTCAAAGTGAACCTCTACTTTGATATCAAGATGAAATGTTGTGCCAAGAATAGACGAGGTTAGTTGTATCAGGGTGGGTCCAAGCTTATAGAAAGCTCAAAATGAAGGGTGATAAATGCGTGCAACAAAAGAAAGCAAGCAGCTTCCCACAAACAATCCTAAGGATATAACGCATCAAGGAATCTCCATAGACTCACGAACCAACTCAATATCTAGTGAGGTTACTTACTATCTAGCCTTATTTAAGGGTGAAGATAAGAGTTAAAGAGAGTAAGCACAAAATGGCTCATAAAAAGAAAGCAATCAATATATTTCAATAATGGTAAGATGATGTGTAACTATAGCGTACAAGGGTATTTATACTCGTGATTCTATAGAAACTTACTCAAAATGGAAAGGACTAAAAGGTTATTGTCTAAACTAAGTAAAATACAAGAAATGGATAACGGTATAAAAGAAAAATTGATGGTATCTAATAAGTCTTTCTGACCCCCTTTTAGCCTTGACCATTATAAAGGAAGATGTTACCACATCGAACATGTTGCTGGAGAAGAAAATCAATATATATGTCACTGTAGCGTTATAAACTGTATTGTTACCCTTGCTCCTGTTAGGACATGGATACAGGTTATCCCTTAGAATGAAAGGCAATTCTAAATCCACTGGAGTGGGATAGTCAGAGTTGAAAAAAGGATTCCTCACTTCTTTCTCTCATTTAAAACCATGCAGGAGACTTTCATGCAATGCAAGTCATGAGAACGATACCAAATCAAGGCAAACTCTAAAAGAACGAGTTGCACATACACCCTAGTACATGTTCTTTGGTGCTAAGGACATTCCAATTCGATTTATGGATTTGACAAATTATTTATTGATAGAGAAAAAAAATGAGGGATTTGTCATACGCTACTAAAAACTTGCATTGGTTTAATTGAATATGGATTCAAGCCATAATACATGGTTTCATAACGTTATGTGGATGGTAAGAATACATGGCTAGCGATTGTTGGACGGGTTGTTGTACAAGCAAACAAAAAGGTACAGTCAAGTTCTAATGATGCCTAGTAGAATTGTAGATTCTTTTGAGGTGAATTTAGCTTAGACATGTTCTGGTCAGCTTGGAAGCAAATTAGGCTAGCCGAGCTATCGTCTAAGTGTTCTTCAGGTCAACATTCAGAGACAATTGATAGACATGAGAGAGTTAGGCTTAGACATGACAATAGGTTGCTAGTTTGGAGCAGCTTGGACTCTTCTGGTATAGGTTAAAATGAGAGATTATGCTTAGCCATGTTCTTAAGCCCTTGAGCTTAGGCTCAAGTCAAAGGTCTGGTGGCTTGATCCCTATCAACTTCAGTTGAGCAGGGTAGTATAATTGGGGTCCACATGCCTAACATGGTTATATAGACAACTATATGGCTCCTTATTAGAGACTACCTGTAAGATGGGAGGTGCTGTGATTCTACTTTAGGTATGAGCTTGGGATAGGTTCCTACACATAGCTCCCTTGCCCAGACATGGGATGGTAGTAAAAAATGAGAGGCTGCTAGTTGCTAGTATAACACCCCTTATAGTTATATGTTAAGTAATGGAATTCTAATCATTAAGGTACCTTTTTGGTTCAAATCGTAGCCAAGAATAGATAAGGACGGTTGCTAGGTTGGGTCTAAGCTTACAGAAAGCTTGAAGAACGAGGTGGGAATGGCCCAAAAAAATAGGAAAAAGTAAAATAAGTAAACATACGAATAGCTCTAAAGATATGATGCACCAGGAAACATCCAAGGACTCAGGGAATAACTTGATACGATGCACAAGATGGTTTGATGAGGTTACTTGCCACTTAGCCTCACTTAAGGGTTAAGATAAGAGTGAAGTAAGCGAACAAGCTAACAAGAGCAATGTTCATAGAGGGCAAAAGTATATTTAGTATATTGATAATGATAAGATGATGCGACTACATGTATAAAGGTATTTATACCTGCAAAATTAGGGTAACCTACCTAAAATAGAAAAGACTAAAAGGGTAATGTTCTAAAGAAGTAATGTACAAGATATGATAAAAGGGTATAATTGAAAATTACAACAAAATGGGTATCTCATATGGAGGATTCTATCATATGGTTGCTCGAACACATGACTCATTATGGGTGGATGGTTTTCTAGTAGAAAAGACAATTATGTACAATCAGTTTGGTTTTTGTTGAGCTAAGGTATCGAGTAGGGGTGGTAGGTTGGTTATGCCAAGCCAAGTAAATAATTTTTCTTAGGTAAATTCACCTTGGATACATTCAGTATAGCTTGGATTCAAGTCGGCTAAGCTGATGGTCGGATGAGTCGAGTTAATGTGCAAGTGTAGTTTCTGTCGACAGTTGGAGACGAATGATGAGTGAGAGAGGGTTCGGGTCGGCCAAGGCATCGGGTTGGCAAATTGTAGCAGCTTTGACTCCTTGGTGGTAGGTCTTAAGGAAAGAATTCGGCTAGCCATGCCTTTCAGCCCTCAGGCTTGGGCTTGGACTCAGGTTCTGGCTCGGGTTGAGTCAAGGGTCTAGTAGTTTGATATTATCCTCGCTAGGTTGATTGGGATTTAGGATCAAATCCGATTAGTCCTTATCCAAGTTTTCCTCAGTTAGTAAGGGCTGAAGTCAGCAACATTAAATACATTAGACACTCTAAAGTCTTCTAGAAGCTTAAGTTGGTATGCATTGTCATTGATCTTTTGGAGCATCCTGAACAGTCCTTCAGCTCAAGCAAATAGTTTGTTCTTCCTCTTATTAGGGAATCTTTCCTTGCTCAAGTGTAACCACACTTGATCTCCAGGCTGAAACTACTTGGTCATCCTTCCTTTGCTTTTCCCTTTTAATTTTCTGGTGACTTGATCAATTTGTTGGGTAACTCATTGATAGATCTGCTAGATGGATTGGGCTTTGGTTCTTGCCTTAAGATCTTCTTGGTAAATGGATGGCATGGGGGTGTGATCAAGGGGTAGTTCAAGGTTAAAACCATAGATGACTTCAAATGGGACATACCCGGTGGTGGTATGTATTATCCTGTTGTAAGCAAATTCAACCATGAGTAGGCAGACATCCCAGTTCATTAAGTTCTTCTCTACTATAGCTCGGAGCAATAATCTTGGGGTACGGTTGGCCACCTCAGTGTGGCTATCAGTTTGGGGGTGGTAAGAGGTACTGAACAGTAGTTTGGTTCTTGTTGATTGGTGATTTTCATTTTGATGCGCGTACAGCTACAAAACGAGAAAAGGACTACGAGAAGTGCCGAAGCGTACGCCAACGCGGCTACTCTAATGTCTAAGGACCCCCTTGTAATGTGAATGGAATTGTAAAGTGTTATGAAGAGTGAGAGAATGGAAAAGAGTCTCCTTACTTAAGGGTACTATATGGTATTCATAGCTAGTTAGAAAAAAATTGTACTCGAATTGGATTATCAGATCGGACTTAAGTATTGAGCCGACTAATATAAACCTACAAAATAGTTATCAAAAAATGCTATCAACATTTTCCCCCCCACTCTCTTTGGTGACAATGTCGACAAAGAGAATATTTAAGGAGGTTGATTTTGTGTGAGATCTTTAAAAAAGTTTGTAATCCAGAGCCTAAAAAGGCTAAAGTGTTTGAAGAAGCAAAAGGCAAGAGTGACTAGAGCACTTATAAATATTGGTATGCCTTCAAAAGCAACCTCAAGAGGCTAAATCACTTGAAGAAGCCAATGTAACCAAAAAGAGGCTAGAGTGCTCGAAGAGGTGAAGGCCTAAAGATGCCAATGTGTTCGAAAAGGCGAAGGCCTAAAGAGGTTGGTATGCTTAAAGAGGCTAGTATGCCTCGGAGTACTTAAAGAGGTTAATGTACCTGAAAAAGCTGGGGAAGCATGCAGGTTATCCAAGTTAGGTCTGACCTATACTAAATAGAGCTGTACGATAGATTAGTTAGCCTTTAGTCTGTTAATGTGTAGGATTATGGGCTTGTTTACTTGTCATCCATGCAAATTTTCAGACTTAGATCATTTTACCTGTCACCAACTAATGGATTGGGGTTGTTGAGTAGCTCGTTATCTACTTATTAGTTAGAGCAATTGAGTTTATACGAGCTCATTGTCCATAGTATGTGGGACTTAAAGCTATTAAGAGTTAACCGTCATGAATGGTTGACACTTTTATTACTAGGCTTATGGAAGTCCATATTGACACTTTTATTACCAAGCTTACAGAAGCCCGTATTGCGGAGTAACATATTGTTAAGTATAAATTAATTCATAAACCACAAATCAAGTGTCAATACCAACAACAAATAGGGTTAACGCTCAACATAAGACACATCTCTTGAAAAATTAATAATAGAAAAATCGACAATAGTAGCGATAAGGTCACTTATCTTTAATCAATAAGGATCAGCGCGTGTGGTTCAACTACAAGCTTATATCATAGGCATGTGTTTAGGATTTCCACCACATGTATATCTGGCTTGTTATGGGATGCCTAACTTACAAGGTCCACTACACTATTCCATTAAAAACAAAGGGACCATTGTTTCTCATGCCTTCAAACTTCTTAAGATTATTAAATCTTTCAGTGGGTCGCCCCCTATAGTAGAATATAATAGGACAACATGCATGCCTATTTTAATCTAATTTTCAGATGTTAAGGACGTGTTTGCGGCTTTCAAGTCAAAAGGAGCTTCGCTTAATAATCAATGGCATAGTAGGTATTGAATTAGTTTTGAGAGAACTCAGATAGCAAGTTAATAAAACTTCATTATGTGAAGCTTAACCTATGAGTAGCTCGGCGTGCGCTCAAGTTTAGTCCCTTGGAGTGCTTAAGGTCAGCTCGAAACATAATCAGTAGGTTAGCAATAGTTCGGTATAGGAGTTGATAAGAGGAAAAGCCACTAGTGCAGTGGTTAGGCCTATGCCACAGTCCATAAGGTCCAAAGCTCGATTCCTAGTCATGTACTTAAGAAAATTCTTTTACCGTTGAAGAATGGTGGATAGGTCCATAAGTGAGCTCGTCTTCAGCTTTCATGCTTAGTTCAAGCTTAAGTCATCTGTCTTGGATAAAAACCTACTGCTTTTAATTCTATGTTTTATTTATATATTATTATATGTGCTTGTATTTGAGGGGTAGCTCTTACATGACTCAACCAATAGAGTCACTTATCATGATATAGCTCAGAAATGTCCATTTTTAGCTCGACATGTGTAAGAGTCTTAGCCTTAAGTGTAAGGCTTGATCTGTGTTTAACTCGGGGGTTGTAGAATCTACTGCTTAGCATTACAGCTCAGTATCATTAGTTTTAATTCATTAGCTCACTAAATTCACTGCCACCGTTGCCAAGTTGACAATAGCTTAATTGCATGTCAATCTCTTATGCTTAAGTGCAATTTGCGCAAGGTCGACAAGAACTCAGATACGCTCAAGCATGTCGAATCAATGGATCGACATGGTACAAAGCTTTGATCTTACCGGAGTTTAGATTTGTTAAAGAATCAGTTCATTACAATCAATCTTCAACTCATCCTTACCATGTCTAATAAAGCTCAATTCTAATAAGATCAAAATAATGAAGGTGCTCAAGATTTGCATTAGCTAATGTTAGATTCTAACATACTACTCACTTCTAACATTTAGAGAGCATTTGCACAATTTAAGTTGGTTTGGTGTCCATCAAATGTAACTCGATTAAGAAGAGCTCGGAATCTTGGTGAGATGCTCTTTGTTCAACTACTCTGCATCTTAAGCTATTGGAGCTCAATACAAAATATAGTTCAATTATTACTGTAGGGTGCTTAGTGTATATGAAGCTTAGCCATGTTAATGACTAGCTTGGCTTCTTTGAAATTAGAGCTTTGTGTTTGCTTGGTCAGATAAAGTGCTTGGCTCGAAAATTGTTTGCCACTCAGTTTAATTAGTATGTGAAAAAGCTTGAGCACAAAACGGTAGTATGAGAACTCAACTAAAAGCTCTTGTCATAGAGCTCAGCAAAACATTAAAGAACAACTTGGTATGTTGTGAGCTTAGTTTGGAGTGTGGACAATAACTCAAGTGAGATGTTTGGAGCTCAAATCCAATCTTAAACTTAGCTAGGCCTTTTTACTCCAAAGGGTAACTATTTAGCTCAATCAATGGAGAGCTTGTATGATGGAGGGCTCAGTAGTTAAAAGTCTATAAGTTGGCATGCATACTAAGAGTAGCTCGGCATGTGAATTATTTAGCACACCTTAAGTTACCTAACATATTGTGTGATGAACATCTTGAGTTGGCACATCACATGAAGCTGGTCGCTAAGTCAACAGCACTTACTTAGCAATGAGATGGATAATTACTTGGCCCAAAGGAGTTCGAAACAATGTAGTTCTAATCACTTGACTTGTCAATGTAGCTTTCTACCATATGAAGCTTAGAATTCCCAAAGATAGCTCACACTTGCCATCCTTGCTAAGAGCTTAAGTCTTTGTTTAAGTGAGCAGCTCAGATAATCCAAGAGTGCACTTAAGCTCAAATCAGGAACTCTCTTCAGCATTGACGCACTATTTAGATTTATGCTCATAGTTGCTTCTTGGCCACTCAACAGAAGCTTGGTAACTTGTTGACTCGGACAAACTCAGCTTCTCCACTCTTATTGCAGTCAGCATTGGAGCTTAGTTGATTTACGCCAACAGCTTTGGTTGGCATTAGAGCTCAAACAATAGCTTTCCATATAGATAAAGCTTGGCACTTAGCATTAACAGTTGGGCACTCAACTCTGGTGAACTTAGCTTTTGTGGTTCATAACTTAGATAAGCTTGGAAATGTTGAGTTAAGAAAATTGGCAACAATTAATGAATTCCCTCCCAGCTCCAACAAATTGGTTCTTTATGGTAATAATGGACAATTTGGATGTCACTGATCTGACCTTAACTTAGCCATAAACCATTCTTGGCCAAAAAAAGCTTAGCTTACACAAAATATAAGTTCTTGGCCTTGGCAATTGTAAACCCTAAAGCTAAGCCAAGTAACCATAGGTTTGAGCTTAAAACCCAAGGTTTAGGGCGATCGGCTAAAGGATCCGATCAAACCCAAATTATAAACTATTTAACAAAATACCAGTAAAAATGACCCTATAAACTTAAATTTAAGAAAATGAGTAGTAAAATAGGAGACTATAAAATTTTCAAATTTTAAGCATAATAACTGCTAATTACCGAAAAGGCAAAAAGTGTAATATAATAACTAATAAATTAGTAGAGATAGATTATATGTATACTAAAAATTTTAGAATGACCAAAATAATATTTAGGAATGTTCACGTGTACCCTACATGTATTTACGTGTAGATAAAAATACGCGTAATTGCTAAAATAGGCCGAAAACTAAGTAAATAATTAAAGAAAAATAAAAAATAATTATAAAAAAAATCAGAAGAAGATAACTGCAACAAGATCAAGTCGTGGACTGAAAAGAAAAAAATTAACCAATAAGAATTTGACAAACTAAAAGCCTAAAATTAAGGAAATTGGGCAAAATCCCATCAAATTAATGCACATTAATTACTATATTTGTCTATAAATAAGGAAAAAATTCTCAGAAGACATTTGGACAGTTTGTGATCTGAGAAAAATCGAAACACAAGAAAAATCGAGAGAAATTCCAGAAAAAAAAAAAAGAAAACTGTGCAGATTAGCAAGGTGAACTAAAACCACCACCCACCACCACCCGGGACCGAACCACCACCACCACCCTACACTAGGACCAGCGTCTGGACCAGCCGACAGCCTTGGACGGGGTTTGGACGGCCAGAAAGCTTTGAACTGGTTAGTTATTTATTCACCCCGATTTTTGTATAATTTTGTAAAATTAGTTATTTTGCCCAGAAAATTATGAAACTTGTTATTCTGAGGTTTTATTGTATGTAGATTTAGGGAAAAATATTGATTTAGTTTAATTATGTCTGGAAATATAGGGTTCTTAACAAATTGTTCAAAACCGAGCATGATTAAACCGGAAATTAAATAGGCTTAGGGATGTAGTTTGGGGCTCAAAATTTTTCTGTAGGAATCTCATATGAAGTAGAACAATGCTATGAAGCCATTTTTTTTAAATTAATTTTTGAAAATTTTAAGTTAATTTTTAGCCCTAAAATGATGGTAAAATTGGGTGATTTAGGATTAATTAGGTGATTAGGATGTTAATTACTGATTTGGATCTTGATTAGATGATTAAGGAAGTTAATCTCTGCAGTGGAACCCTAATCCTGGCTTTTAGGTATTAAGTATGATTAATTAGGGAAATTAGGTAAAGAATATAAGAAATTAGGAATATGTGAAAATGTAAATTAATAAATCTAAAAAAATAAAGCTATTTAGTTAATATTATAATTGAAAACAGAAAAATAATAAATCTGAAATAATATTTAATTTTAAGTAAATATCTCAAAATGTAAAATTTTTACACATCGGGAATAAATTCGATACCTCAATTAGGGTTAGCGTGTACCGAATAGTTAGAATACCAAAATTACGACCCAATAGAATATTTGAATACCCGAGCATAAGGTGATTAATGTCACATTGGGATTCGAGCCTAATTACGACTTAGGAATTAAAACTAGAATCTAGTTTAGGAGCCGAACCCCGAAATAAAATACAACGAATTATTAATACGTTGTAGGTATACATGAGGAAAATGAGTTACATTATAAATTAGAATAAGAATCTATAAAATACGAGTACTAAAAGAACCTATTTGTATTATAGGACACCCAAAAACAAATCAACTCGCAACTAGAGGATCGAGCGATTGAGCAAATTCAAGTAAGTTGAGTTATTGCTTATTGTAATAGAGTACTAGTTTTGTAGTGCTCGGAGACTTAGGCTTGTATATGCTTGTGATTGTAAGTAGTTTGCGCATGTGTTTGATGTATCTGAATTCATGCTGGAATTTATGCTGTGAATGATTTTGTGACTGATTTAATTGGTATGAACTTGTTTGAAAACCTTAACCGGAATTTAATCTTAGTCGACCGTAATAACCGAAAACGTCATGCATTGCAACCCGTTAGGGGATTATAGGACTCTCCAACCAAATACCAACCCCTTCGAAAGGGATAGCGCAGGATTGCAAAATGGTCCCTTCTTCATCCTCAGTCGAACTAAGTGACAGGAGAGGAGGTCGCGGCGGGGGTGAAGTCAATGGTTCGAAGGTAGTCGCGGGAGGAGCGAGGTCTCCATTGCACAAGCCTGGGTTTGGTTGTGAGCTGCTGCATAACATGGAACTCCTCAACCCGGATCGGAGCGGGTGAAATTTCTCTGATTTCACAACGGACCGGACTACGTTGTGCGATGACACTTGATTGTTGCATTGCATGAAAATAATTGTTTGATAACCCTGTTTGTGCTTGTATGCATTCATGAGTCTCCAATTCAACTTACTGAGCTGTAGTTGCTCATACCCTTATAGATCCTTTTGCAGGTTCTGATTTGTAATCTCTTCAAGTACTATGCCGCCCTACAATTATCCAGAGGTTAGTCTTTTTGAAGCTAGGGGTGTGAGGATCAAGTTATTTAGCATAATGTGTAACTAGACTGACCTTGTAGTTAAAGGTTGAAGACTGTTAGTTATTCTGTAAATTAGTAGATTGTGGTGATTTTGTAAATCTTCCTGGGAAGCTCTGTAGACTTATTTATATAATTATCTATGTTTAGTAGTAATTTGAGATAATTATCATATTTGTAGTATAATTATTAATCGAACTGTTTACTTCAAAGCGAGTGGTCGTCGACGCCTTGTGTAGATTATCTCTATGGTAGGAACTGTGAGGCCAGTTTCTATCATAGAATGGTTTACACGGCGGGACTGTTGCGACTTCGCGATTTCGGGGCGTAACAGCAATGAATTGCTTAGATTTGCAAAAGCCACAACTTGGCTTATGTTTTATATTTATGGAGATGAGATGGGTTCAGCATGCTTGACCGTCACACATCAATCACTATCTATGATGTCTCGGTACATATACTTAAAGGAACTCAACAAGTTTTGCTCGGCTTTATATTAAGTTGTAAAGTTTGGGCCATAGTTCGGCATTGTAGCTCGGCACTAACATTGTTGAGAGCTTGGACAACTAACCATGCATAGAGTTATTATCAGATCTCAAATTGTGAGTAATAGATTGGCATCTATACAATTTGAATAAAAGAGGACAAGTTTACGCTACACTTCACCAAATGAAATATTAACTCGGACTTTTTTCCTCTCTTGGCATCTCATACATCAATCAAGGATAGCTCGGTTTGTTGTTAACAACCAAGTCAAGGCTCGATTAGACATTATTCTTGGCATCGATGAAATTCAAAAGCATGTGAAGAACTATATTTTCTTCGGTTGCTGATTGGAATTCATTTAAATAATCAACTTAATTACTCAAATTCATTGCTTGCAAGTAATCACAAATCAGAGTAATAGTACTCGGCCATTCATCAACCTATGTATACATGCTTCACTGAGGGTAGATTATATATGAATGAATCCCATCCTTCAGATCGACTGGTTTACTATCAGTAAATATTTTCACATTATGCGAGGCATTATAAAATCTTATTCTCACAATAACATTGCGAGCTTATGTTTAACTCAGGAATAGTATACACGACTCAAATCTGTCACGGTCAATGAATTCCATACATTCAGACATCCCATACATTTTGACAAGGAAGAGTGAAGTTATAATTTAAGGTCTTCATGTCAGATATATTTCCTGATACTTTGCTCCATCTGTCCTACAATTCTAGCAATCGTATGATCAACAAAAAAGTTGGCACATCAGCCTTAATAGCTTCTTGGAGTTCTGCTCTACTTAATACCAAAGCCTTCTTTGATCCTCGAGCAAGTTTAGCTTGCAACTTACTAACTTGACTCAGTGGCATAGGGTTCAACGTAATCTTCCTTCCATTCTTCTCAAACACGTACATATTCTTGTAACTGTCATGAATAACCCTTTAATCGAAAAGCTAAGGTCGACCTAACAGCACATGAAATGTATACATAGGCAGCACATCACAAAGAATTTTATTGGAATAGTTCCTAATTAAGATCGACAATAGCACTTGTTAAGTGACATATAGTGCTCCCTTCTTGTTCAACCAATGTAACTTATATGGCTTCGAATGTACGATGGTCAACAATTTCAATTTCTTAATCAAGTCAGTGGATGTTACATTAATACAGCTTCCACTATCCACTATGAACATATAGACTTGACCATTCACTTTGCAGGTGATATAAAGCAAGTTCTCTCTTTGCTCCTCCTCGGTAGAAGGTTCCAAACTCATCACACATTAAACAACCAAAGTCAACTTATCTAAGTCCTCTGTAAACACGTCTTCCTCAATCAAGTCGATAATAACATTAACCTCATCTTCCACTTCTTTCTCCTCAAGTTCCTCATATGTGCTTTCTACTTCAATCTTTAAGACAACTCCCTTGATGATCAGGTCCTTCGATTCACATACTGAGCAGCCATGTGCCCAAACCCTTGGCATTTGAGCCACTGGATCCAGCTCGTCTTCCTTTTACATCTTTACCCCTTCTCATATGTTCTGGTCGACACATCACTATCAGGTTTGCCCTTCTATTTAGCCCTAACATCTACTTTTCTTGGTACTTAGTTGAGCTCGGTGACTTCCCTGAATAGGTCAACTCAACTGACCAAGTTGGCTCATTGGAGTTTAAGTTGGCAATCTACTCCTTTTTTGCCTTTCTACTCATTGGGCTATTTGTATAGCCTCATCCAACATAATGAAATGTTGAAGTTCCACAATATCTTGGATGTCATTTCTTAACCTAATAAGAAACCTAAATACTGTTTGGGCTAATGGTTCATCTACCTCACATCGGATCATAAGCATTTGAAACTCTTGAATATACTCATCAACAATTAAGCCTCCGTGCCTTAGCTCTTGAAGTTGAGAAAAAGTGTCTTACAAGTAAGCATATGGCACAAATCTATTCCTAAGTATCCTCTTTATCTCAAGCTTACATCTCTATAACCTTCTCATCGCCTCATTGTTTGGAAGTTCTTCCACCACATAGTAGCATAACCAGAGAACTCCATAGCAACAGTCCTCACCTTCTTACGATCCTCGTACTGGTAATAATAAAAAACTCGCTCTACTTTTTCTTCCTAATTTAGATAGTGATTAGCACTTGCAGAACCACTGAAGTACAAGATTTGAAGCTTCATAAGGTCGGCAGCTCGGGGTGCTCAAGCTTGCCCTTCTTCTTCGTTGTACTCTTCTTCTTCTTCTTCTTCTTCTTCATTCATCTCACCTAGGTCAATCCTTCTTTACACTCGTCCTCTTACCCTTTACCTCAAACTTATTAGGCTAAAATTTGTCCTCTAATAGGTTAAGCAACTTATAGAGTGTTCTGCACAACTTTCGCAGGTTGATAAGCCATTATATGAACAGCTCTAGTCAAATCAGCCAAAAAGTTAGCTACCTCATCAAGTCATTTGTCTGTACTTCTAAGGGTACCCTGGGGTTGTTTTCCATGGTGAACAACACTACTATTGTTGTCTCCAATTCCAACATTCACATTAGGCTCAATCATCCTATCGACAAAACTTAGTAAATAGACTTCAAATCTAAGACACAACAGACACTATTCCCCAAAGCTAAACAATACATACACACACTCTTCCACATGACACCCAATCAATCTGTGAACACAACATTACTCCAATGAACAATAAACCCACTCAGAAACTTGCTCTATTTTCGTATGTTTGAAATGGGGCAAAACAAAGTATACAAACAAAATGAACTACTACTCACTCCAATACTTACAGCGAATTTCCAAACAACTACAACACACTACCATAGCAATTACTACTCATAAGAAAATTCAAATACAACTTACTCAAACAAAACATTTGCTCTGATACTAAGATGGTGCAAACCGTAGTCAAGAACAAATAAGGATGGTTGCTAGGGTAAGTCTAAGTTTGCAAAAAGCTCGAAGAACAAGGTAAGATTTGCGCGAAATAACAAGAAAAAGTAAAATAAGCAAACCCATGAACAGCTCTAAGGATTTGACACACCAAGGAACTTCCAAAGACTTACAGCATAACTCGATATAACGCACGAAATGATCTGGTGAAGTTACTCTCCACCTAGTCTTACTTAAAGGTTAAGATAAGAGTAAAGTGAGTGAATAAGCTAACAAGAGCAATGTTTATAGAAGGAAGAAGTATATTCAGTATATTGATGATGACAAGATGATGTGGCTACATGTATAAAGGGTTTTTATACCCACAAAACTAGGGAAATCTACCTAAAATGGAAAAGACTAAAAGGATAATGTCCTAAAGAAGTAATGTATAAGAAATGATAAAGGATATGATTGAAAATTACAACAAAATGTGTATCTCATACGGAGGATTCTATCACATGGTTGCTTGGACACTTAGCTCACTGTAGGTAGATGGATTTCTAGCAAAAAAGACAATTCTGTACTATTAGTTTGGTTTCTACCTAGTCAAGGTGCTGAGTAAGGGTAGTAGGTCAGCTATGTCGAGTCAAGCCGAGCAAATAATTCTTCTGAGGTGAATTCACCTTGGACACATTTAGTATAGCTCAAATTCAAGTTAGCTAAGCTGATGGTCAGATGAGTCAAGCTGATGTTCAAGTGCAATTTAGGTCGGCAGCTGGAGACGAATGATGAGTGCAAGAGGGTTTGGGTTAGCCAAGGCATCAAGTTAGTAGATTGCAACAACTCGAACTTCTTGGTGGTGGGTCTTAAGGAAAGAATTCACCTAGACATGTTTTCTAACCCTTAGGCTCGAGTTCATGTCAACGGTCTAGTGGTTTGATTCCTATCACTTTTGGTGTAATAGCTCAAAGCACTACACCAAGGGAGCAATCTTAAGATAGATGACCTCCTAGGAAGTTGCTGCACCAAGGGATAAAGCCATATGGTGTTTCATGCCAAAGCAAATAATACCTCGATGGAAGGAGTTCTAATCAAGTCGTTATAGAGAGTATCAAAGCACTCTACCAACCAAAAGAGCAAGTCCTTACTTGGTAGTAATCTTAGACTTATGTAATGAAATTAATGAGGACGTCAGTTCTGTAACGGGGATAGATTGTAATATCCCTTATATGCCAGGTAAAGGAATTCTAATCATTGAGTCACCTTTTGGTGTAGTATCTCAGAGCACGTCGAAATTTTGAAGTTGAGCGTACTCAAGGTGGAGCAATCCTAAGATAGGTAACCTCTTGGGAAGCTACTACATGATAGGAATCAAGCCCCTAAACCAATCACTCATAGCCAAGCTAAAGGACTTCAAGGACTTGCACGGAGAATCCTAGCCCAAAACCAAAGTTGAGACGAGGATCCCTATTCTGAACTAATCTCCTGCCAACCTATTTATTAGATCCTTACATGTGTCAAACCTACTCTTGCTCCATAGAGAAGTTTTACTCTAAAAGATAACCCAAGACTAGTTAAGCTGAGCGCCCTAACCGACCACAGGTGTTTGACTCCAAGTCAGCTAACTTCTTTACCAGACCGATTAGCTCTCTACCTGATCTTGATTAGGACAGGCCTTGACTGCAACGCTTTTCCACTGTGCTTACTTTGTATCATATTTCTAATGACCAACCACAAAGCGATATGTGTTCCCTGAACATAGTCCTCTAAAATGATTCTTTCTTTTCTGTATTGAATATTCTTTATCTCTTTTACCCTTTTTAATATGTTTCATGTAACCTAATTATAGAATATCCTTTTATCTTTTCATACATGTAAAGTAAACCTAGTGGATGGGTATATAAACCCCAACTTTCTTGTACTCAAACAATCAACCGATTAATACAAAATTATTCCCGTTGAGCAACCTTAGTGTTCTCATTATCATTCAACTCTTATCTATTTTCGTTAGTAAGGAGTAGTAGCGAGTAACCCTTCAATTCATACCAGTGTATCAAATCTAGCAGATTGTAAGCCAAGTAAGATCAAGTGGTGTGTTATATCCATTCGATAGCTACTCAAACTTTGCTAACTTTTTTCCTATTTGTTTTTGGTTTGCTTCGTTATAGTGCTTTTTCGTGTGTCTAACCCCGAAGATACATCATCTTCACTGGTATCAAAGTACGTTTCCGCTAAGGAGTGTGTGAAATTACAGTAAAGTTTGGGTTTACTTTACTATTAGTGGCTGCTGTGTTCTTTCCGTAGCTGCTGCAGTGTATTATGCGTAAGTATAGTTTCATTATTATTCTGTTTTTCATTACGAAACAGAGCAAGTTCGCTACTGTTCTGTTAGAGTGATTATTAGGTGTTAAATTTGTTAGTAAGTTATTAATCTATTCGAGAAGAATTACACCATGTCAGATTCGAGTGTTTAGGGTGTTATTGGTGATTAAAGTAATGGTGCTCAACCTGGTCATAATCATGATGGTAGTAACACCCTAGGGTCAGTTGATGACAAACTTGACAGACTAACCAACCTTATTGAAAGTCTAGTCATAGCAAAGTAAGTTAACAAACAATAGCTCCATGGTATACAACACTATAGCCCACAAGAAAATGTCCCTGAGAGACACCATGGCCAAGGCAATCAAACCAATCACTAAGTTCGATTGCAGCTAGCTGGAGAAGTAGTAAACCAAGTTACTAGACGAAGATTGGAGTTTGAGGAAGATGGTGAGGAGTTGGATGTTGAAGAGTATGGGGAGGAAGAAGAAGAAGCTAACTATTACCAAACACAGGGATGAAGATACCAAGTCCCTTGAGAGCTAGACAATGTCAAAGTTTAAATCCTGCCCTTCAATGGAAGTGGAAATGTAGATGAATACTTAGAGTGGGAAGAGAAGGTCGAGAAGGTATTTAAATGTTATGGGTATATAGATGCTATCAAGGTTTGACTTGCTACACTGGAGTTTATTGGGTATGCCACTATGTGGTGGAAAAATCTGAATGCGGCCAGAGTTGAAGATGGAAGACAAGGTGTTAGAACTTGGGATGAGATGAAAAGGTTATTAAGAGGAAGATTTGTAACCAAGACTTACCTACAAGATACTTTTGCAAAGTTACAGGAGCTTCACTAAGGAAGCCGATCTATTGATAACTATGTCAAAGAGTTTTAGATGTTTATGATCTAGGTTGACATAAAAGAACTCAAGGCCAGCACTGTGTTGAGGTTCATCTTTAGACTCCAATATGAAATTTGCCATGTTGTGGAGGTGCAGAGGTTTTACACCTTAGAAGAGGTAATAAAGATAGCGTAAATGGTCAAAAAATAGAGGAAAAGTGCTTTGAGTCGACCTAGGCCAACATTCTCCTAACCCCCAGTTCTACGCCAACCTATTCAAGCAGAGACAAAGAGGCCATATAGGGCCAAGGATGGGAATGACTGATCTGATGACAATTGAGCAAGCTAACAGGGCTGAGCCGGTTAGCCAAGCTAAGTCGACCCCAAAGATATATGAGAAAGGGTAGACCTCTGGACAAAAGACCAGCGAGGTAAAATGCTTTAAATGCTTAAGCTTCAGACATATGGCTATTGAGTGTCCAAACCAACGCGTCATAGGGCTCTGAGGAGATGTGGTAAACAGCACCAATGAGAGTGAGCTTGAGAAAGAAGAGGATGTTAGAAAGCTCAAAGTTGAAGAGGAAGAGGAAGAGGAGACCTGTATCTATGTTGACTAGGGAAAAGTGATGACCCTAGTCTTGAGACGAGTACTGAGATCCTTGCCAAACTCTAAGGAAGACTAGAGGAAGAATCTGTTCCATACCAAGTGTATCGTTAAAGGCTAATTATGTACGATCATTGTAGATAGGGGAAGTTTTACTAATGTCATTATAAAGTCCTTTGTATAGAGGTTGGGTTTGCCAACCTCAAAGCATCCCCGACCTTACAAGCTGCATCGATTTCATGATAAGAGTGTTTTGCATGTAACTAAACAAGTAACCGTATCATTCATTGTTGGAAGTGTGTATAGGGATGAAGTAATGTGCAATGTCATCTCCATGGGAGCTTCATTCAACTCCAATAACCACCCTCAGACTGATGGCCAGACTAAAGTGGTGAACAGGACTCTAGGCAATATGCTTAGAGCTATTGTAAGGAAGAATTTAAGGGATTAGGATCCATGCCTGCCGGTTATGGAGTTCACATACAACTGAACTATCCAGAACACCACTAGGAAGACCCCATTTAAGGTTATCTATGGCCTTAATCTCGCTATTCCCCAAGATATGATCGATACCCCAACAACTACTGAAGAAAGTCAATCCGAAGTTGACCGAGCCCAAGAATTGCATAAGCTACACTAGTCTATAACTAAGAAGATTGCCAAGTTCAATCAAAGATAACAAGAAATTGATAACTGAGGTCACCGAACTGTTTCTTTCCACCCAGGAGACTTAGTATAAATACACCTCAGCCAAGAACAATTCTTACACTTAAGATAGAACAAGTTATCTCCTCATGCTGATGGTCTGTTCAATGTCTTAAAGAAGATCAACTACAATGCTTACCAGATTGAGTTGCCTGATGACTATGGTGTTTCTTCCACCTTTAATGTGTCCAATTTGATCCCTCACCAACTAATAGAAGGAGACCTTACGTGCGCCCTAGAAGAAGAAGCAGAAACCACTCTAGATTTAGGGGAAAATCTTTTCACCCCCCAGGTAAATGAAAGGAATTGGCCCCTTGGATCAATCACCAATAGCCAAGTTAAAGGACTCTAAGGACTCACTCAGAGAATACTAGCCCAAAACCAAAGCCGAGACGAAGATCCCTATTTCTAACTGATCTCCTATCGATCTGTCTATCAAATCCTCACATGTGTTAGACTTGCTCCTGCCTCATAGCAAAGTTTTATTCCAAAAGACAACTTAGGACTAGCCAAACCGAGCACCCTAATCGACCACAGGCATCTAACTCCAAGTCAATTGACTTCTTTACCAAACTGATTGGTTCCCGACCTAATCCTAATCAGGTCAGCCCCTAACTACAACGCTTTTCCACTACGCCTACTTTGTATCATATTTTTAACGACGAGCCACCAAGCGACACATGTTCCCTAAGCACAGTCTTCCAAAATGATTCTTTCTTTTCTGTATTAATTATTCTTTGTCTCTTTTACCCCTTTTAGTATGTTTCATTTAACCTAATTATAAAATACCTTTTTGTCTTTTCATACATATAAAGCAACCCTAATGGATGGGTATATAAATCCCCACTTTCTTGTATGCAAACAATCAACCAGTCAATACAAAATTATTTACGTCGAACAACCTTAGTGTCCTCATTATCATTCAACTCTTATTTATTCCCTTTAGTAAGGAATAGTGGCAAGTAACCCTTCAATTCGAACCAGTGTATCATATTTGACAAATTGTAGGCCAAGTAGGATCAAGTAGTGTATTATATCCATTTGGTAACTACCTGAACTTTGCTAACTTTTTTCCTATTTGCTTCGTTGTAGTGCTTCTCTGTGTATCCAACCCTAGAGATGCATTACTACATTAAGGGAGAAAGCCGTGTATTGTTCCAAGCCAAAGCAGACAATACCTCGGTTAGAGGAGTTCCAACTAGGTCGTTACAGCCAAGTAAATGATAGATCGACACATAAGGACGTACCTAATCCATGTAGTGATGACCTATTGAGATGCATTTAACAAATACACTCCAGATCAAATATATACTTTCTACACTTTCATTACTATCTATTTCAATTATTTACTTTGACACTAACTATAAGAACATCGACTTTTAGGTCATGTGGCAACCATATCTAAACAAGATACTAAAGATCCTACTTGACTTTTGCCACCATGGCCACTACATTTGGGCAGCACGAGTGCCACTCATATGTTTTCACATAATTGAGTGACACTTACCCAAACGTATGGTTCGACGGTTTGGTGGATTGTAAAGGATTCCACTAGCATGTGACATAGAGGATGCTTTCCACCATATCAACCTATAGGTCTAGACCGATGTCAACTGAATCAAACAGTATTTACCTCATATCACCACCTGAAATGATAGGCATGCTTAGGTTATTCAAACCAACTAACCTAAAGGAGTAGAGCATGGGTACCAATAGTAGTATAAGAGGATCACTCTTCAGTATATCAACTAGACTAAAGCACTGCTTGGATAGTTAGTAAGACTATGACTACAACTATTTTTTCTACTTACCTTACTCTACCTTGTCTTAATCCTCTTCTTTTTAAAAGCTGAAGAGTTTCAACAGATTAAGATCTTTCTTGATAGGGTTGACTACCAAACAGCTCAATCCTCTTTCAAAAGTATCTAAGGTCTTCACTAGGTCTAAGAGAATGAGATCGTATCTATTATTCACTAGACATCTTGACATTTGTATTTATGTAGAACTTAACATCAATTCCACTTCTTCATACTTCTTTCTATGTCTTGTATGCCTTATATTTTACTTCTTACATTATAGTAGTAATAAATAACTTTGGATTTTGGATATGAGCTATATATGCTTTGCTTGTAATTTTCATATAAGCGGTTACAATCAAGCTTAGTGTTGGGAGGTGAGCATGTGAGTTAGATGTAGAGTTTCAGGTTTTCAACTGTATTGTTGCATTGTAATGGTTGATTTTACTTTGTTTTGTATTTCATTAGCTAGTTTGATTTATTATTTTTTCATTGCCATTTTTTCTTAAAAAGACACCTTTTTAAAAGGCGCTTTTATTTTTCTTCTGATGAAGAAAGCACCTTTAGTATTGTCAAAAACAATTGAAGACACCTTTTAGAAGGGTGTATTCAATTATTTTAACATTACAACTAAATGCATATTTCTAAAAGATGCCTTCCTCCTTACTTTTTGCTTAAAAACAAAGAAGGTGTCTTCCGTGACAAACTTGTACAAATTGAAAGTACCTTTGTAGCCCCTAACGTCATTTTTTGCACGGCCTCTTTTTTTTTTTCCAGTTCCTTCGCATATGGTGCTTTTAAAAATGACATTTAGAGAATTATTCATTCAACACGTAATTCATACCAACATTTCCTACCAAATACTTAGTACTAGTAGTCATTTGTGTACTATTATAATTTACCCTCATTTTAAAAGGGTAATATTTGCATTCTCTTCTAGCCAAATGAGGCCAACCAGCATTATTTGTATTCATATTATGAATTGAGAAAAAGAAACATAAGGGCATAAAGGTAAAGGTGTCGTGTGCTAAATCTTGTTATACTCTTGCTCCCTTCGGTTTGTAAAGGGAAAAGATTGTTTCATTCTACGTATATATGTTGGATTATTTTATAGGATATTACTTTTTATCGATAATTGAATGCATATTTCTATTAAATTTAGGGGAAATTATAAAAAATAATTTGCATTTCTGTCCTTTTAAACTTAGGACATGTATTTTTTTTCTCTTTTAACAAACAACATAACATATATTTCATCATTATTTGTTAGTATTAGTTAGAGAACACATATTAGCTTCTAACTAGTTTATATTTATCGATTTAATAAAATAATATTATTCAATATTAAAATATATTACAATTGATTTAACTACGTATAATAGAGTTCATAAAAAGGGAAAAAATAAAAATATTAAAAAAACAGAAAGAAAGAAAGAAGAAATGTTTGAAACTTTGAGCACCCTTGCAGGCCACCTCTTTGAAATGGTTGCGTTTCCATCCATGACCGTACGAAGGTAGCAACACTCTTAGGACAGCACCCCTACTCCCAGAATTAAGGGTAAAAGAAAAAGGAAAATGAATGGCTGCAAATCCAACAGGCCTAACCATCTTTATGTAGGTTGTACCATTCACCATTATAGATGAGTTATACCATTCACCTAGAGTAGTAGATTACGGTTGAAAATGCCTTTTGCTACAACCCAAATACCTTAGATAATAAGGAGGATTATGGTTTCTAATGTTTTTTCCTCTTATAGCAATATTTTCTCTTTTCTCTTTTCCATTATTTATAATTTTTGTTATAGTACTTAATTAAATTTATTTAACAATATATTTTGTTACAATACTTGATTAAATCCATTTAATAATATTACTTTATTAGAATTTCGTTCTAGATCAATCAAAAAGTAAAACGTATACCCGATTAATATTCAACACATAGTGATGAAATACAAATCTTTTTATTTGTGAAAGAAAAGGCAAAAGTCATAAGTTTGCAAAAAGGTCAAAATCAATGTTGTTAAACCTAAATCGGAAGGTTCACTCGCAGATGAAAATTGATTAAGAGTTGAGAAGGTTAAACCAAAGTCGAATAAAAGCAAACCAAAATTAATAAAAATATTATAATATAATTCATATTTATTTATAATGTAATAAAATTTACCTATATCCTTGAGAATTGAAAGTTAAAAACTTTTTATTATTTATTTTTTGTTTTTCTTTGATTTACACTTATTTTCTCTAGCAAATTGATGTATTTTTTAGAAAGAAAAAAAAAGGAGTAAATAATATATTTTAACTTGGAAAAACACAATAAGTTCTTATAGGAATCGGCTTGGATTAACATAATGATACCACGGTTATTGTCAATAAGAGTCAAAAGGATAATTTGGACTAATTTTATGAAGGGGTTGAGCCTAACTGGTTTAGACTAGATCGATCAATCTGAATTTGAGAACATTAATCAAAACATTAGTTACATTTTTGCTATGTAATTGGACTTGGTTTGATCCAACTGGTAGGTAGAACTAGTTCAACTATGACCCCTAGTATTAGACAGGCACATTTGACCTAAAGAGACTGTAGTCGTGAAGACTCATCTAGACATGGACCAAGACGATTGGACTAGGAGCAAAATAGGGCAATTAGGTGATGATGCACACTTTCTCTTTATTTATTTATTTTTTATAAGAAATATTGAAGAAAGGAAAAAGAAATCGAAACAAAATTGCAAAAGTAAAAGGAAACATAGTAGAATACTACTTACTAAATATACATAAACATCAAAGTTTAAATGCTAAAATTAAATTGCCTCTTCTTGCTTAGTGTCATTAGAGATATAAGGAAAGATTCATATGGTTTGAAGTTATAGAGATGATGATAATAAGTTTATGTTATTTGATCAATCCATTGATCCATATATATAATCTAATCATTTTGTTTTATATTTTTTTTAATCAAAGTTCATGGATTTATTTGGATATGTAATTTATTGATTTGTGTGTTTTATTTTTTGTTTAAACTGGTGGAGTTTGATCAAGTTTTTTATTTATTTAAATACATCATTTAGTCAAATTTAATATTTTACACATATAACTAGTATATAAACGATTTCTTAAACGAAATTTTATGATCCCAGTTTGACCTTATCCATCCAACCTTAGTTTGAATGTTTAACTTTAAGGCTCTTAGCCTTATTCGAGTCAAAGCCTGGTTTTGGAATATTTTGAATTTGACAACTTGTGTTTTCATGTGGTTAAAGTTTTCATTAAATTTAGCATATTTACTTTCGTATTGATTGGGATTTTAGAGCTTTATAGAAAGTTAGAAGTTCGCTAATTCATATCACCTTTCAAATTAAATCAAGAAGGAAACTGCAAAAATGATCATCTCCTTATTTTACTTCATAAGGTTTTGCCCAATGTATTTTTGTTGCTTTGACTTCCCATCCACTTAATTTCTGTTGAAATTTTTTGAGTAAAAACTCAACTAGTTTGCCTTAAATTTACATCTTTTGAAGAAAATCAAAATATTTTCAAAAGCTTCTTGTTTTCTTAATATTCAAAATATCGGATTTTTGAGATCTTGTTTCATCCTTAGTGTTAGCTGAAAATAAGATGGTAGATTTTGATTCTTTGATACTTAACCAATTCTTAAAACATTTTAGAGAGATATAACAAATTCTATGGATGCTTTAGATGATAGGCATATGTAAATAATGCATGGGATGATTTCATGTTAGTAAATATGTTTTCATTTGCTTGTGAAAATATTATTTTTTTCAATCGTTCTACTTAAAAATCCAATAAAGCAAGAAAGAAAGATAACGAGAAGAGGAGATAGGATCCCTTATTAATACCCTTATTGAATAGAAAACTTGCAAAGGAAAATCATCCAATAGAAACTTAATTGATTTTAGTTAGAAAGGTACTATTTAAGTCTTCTTGATGTAGGATAGTGGAAGTGAAAATTATAAAAGAAAAAAAAAATTAATGAAAGTATGAAAATCAATAAAAAAAATTAATCTAAGAATATTTTTTTCTTTTCATAAAAGAATAACAAAACCTGGAAGACATAGGTAGTAGTCTTACATCATTAGATTCAGATGATAGCCTCATACCACCAGTGAATTATATGGTTTCACACCACACAATGAGTTTTGATGGCCCCACACTATTAGTGAGAAGAAAATGTATCACACTAATTTAAAAAAAATAATTTTATTCAATATCTAATCATTCTCCTTTAATTGATTACAACTTTTGCCTATTTATAGACATAATGAAAACTAATATTCTGAGAAATTAAATTTTAATAAATCTAGAAAATAAAAGATTTCATATCTTGAATAAAAGATACCTAATTAACCAAATTCTAAAATAAAACATATCAATAATATCATATATAACCTAAAATAAAATAAAATATAGACAATAAATATTATCGTCTTATATTTATTCTTTCTTAATCTGCATTATTCTCCTTCTCTTAAAAAGATTCGTCCTTCAATGTCTAAGATTTCATTTGAATCCTCTGGATCAAACAACAATCTCAAAAAACCAATCTTAAATTCATAATCAAATAATTCTCTGTGCTTCCCATCATCTTTTCTTGTCACAAAAATTTTCAACTTCAATAAATAATTGTAAGTACGACTACTTGCTATTATGTTGTTGTTCTAGTCTTAAATAATGTCAACCATTATATCTTCCTTCAAATATTTCAAATTCCTACAATGAACATCTTCAACAAATTCACATAATCCATTATTTAGATTAATTTTTTTTATGATGTAGGAGCATTTAGTATACTCTTATTAGCTTTCTCAGGAATAAGATCAAATGATTCACCTATTTTTTCATCTAGCTCATCACCAATGATTTTCTTTTCAATCTTTACAAAATTATTATCGGTTTGAAAAAAAAAAAATGACTCAATTGTAGGTGGAACTAACACAATCTCGTTAACATACTCATAAACTTCCTTTATTTTCTTAGATGCACTATCCTCGATATTTTCATGATATGATTCAATTTCAAGAGAATTGTCCACTATACAATTTTCTTATACAATTTTCTTAGACAATCTATAAGACTTAGGTTGTGATATGTCTCATTGGCTTAACAAGCAATTTAGGAATTCCTAATTCATTAAAACGATTATGCAAGTTGATGAACAAAATTTTTTCTCATATAAGTTATATTGTCCAACTTAGAATTTAATCACTTAAGCATCTCATTAATATAAGTTTTCTCATTCAAATCTCTTCTAAAAGTTGTACCATTATAGCTTTCTCTAGTTTCAAACAATTTTTTTTTTTCCATGCAAAAATAACAAAACCTACAACCTTACATCACTGGTGCACCAGATGAGATTTTGATGATTGATGAGAAAAGGATGGCCTCAAACCATCGATGAGAAGAAAATGCATCACACCAATAAAAGTAAGCTTTAATACCAAATTTGATATAAGATAGCAGAAGCAAAAAATTATTGAAAAAAATAAAAATTAAGGAAAGTATAGAAATCAATGAAAAAATTAATTTAAGCAATTTTTCTTTTTCATGAAAGAATAACAAAACCTAAGGTATATCTAATGGCCTCTCGCCACTCAAATGATAGCCTCACACAAATGACCTCACACTATCGATGAGAAGAAAAGGTATCACACATTTAAAACAATATAATTTTATTTAATATTTAATTACTTTCCACTATTATAATTTTTTCCTATTTATAGACATAATAAAACCTAATATTCTAAGAAATTAAATCTTAATAAATTTACAAAATAAAGTATTTCATATCTTGAATAAAAGATATCTACCTAACCAAATCCTAAAATAAAACACATCGATAATATCATATATAACCTAAAATAAAATGAAATCTAGGCAATAAAATTTAATGTAGGACAGTAGAAGCAAAATTATAAAAGAATGAAAAATTAGGTAGAGCATGAAAATTACTAAGAAAAATTAATCTAAACAATTATTCTATGAAAAAATAACAAAACTTGCTAAATATATCTAACAGGATAAAGATGATAACTTTATACCACCACATAATGAGATTTTGATGGCCTTACACTATTAATGAAAAAAAAAAAAAAAAGATGACCTCACATTATCAGTAAGAAGAAGTATTATCACACTAATTCAAAAAAATAATTTTATTTAATATCTAATCACTCTATTCTAATTGATTATAAGTTTTGCTTATTTATGGACATAATAAAACCTAACATTCTAAAAAACTAAATCTTAATAAATCTAGAAAATAAAATATTTCATATCTCCGATAAAAGATACTTACCTTACCAAATCTTAAAATAAAACATATCAATATTATCATATATAATGTAAAATAAAATAAAATCTAGGCGATAAATATTATTATCCTATATTTATTCTTTCTTGATCCACATCACTTTTGTTGTTTTTATTTTTTCTCCCTCTCGGAGCACATTCAATTAATTGATTTTAGTTGAAGGTCTAAGTTGATGGGAAGCAAAGTATTGATATTTTATATTTGTTCCAATTATAATGATTATGAAAATAAAAAGTTGAGTTTAACTTGTCTAATTAACAAAAAGAAATGAAGGAAAAAAAAAAAGAAGAAAAAGAACCTCTACAAAATGCCTATTAACTGGTAAGTTGTTTAAGAAGCATTTTCAATTAAAAATTATACAATAGATGTTAATGTCAATTATAAAATTTTGTTTCTTTCAATTTTTTTTTCCTACTATCTTGTACATGATCAAAGGGAATATGTGAAAATATGCCTAAAAAATACATTCTTTCTAGTATTAAAACATAGAAATAATTCCTTCAAAGGATAAATTTGAATTTGAAATAATATATCAACTTTCCTTACTTTCTTTTTGTTTTTCCTTCCATCTAGATAGACGAGAACTTGCATTAACTTCATAACATTTTAATAATGCTTGTTATTACTTCTTTCCAAGATTTGCCTTGAATTTAGTGAGTTTTGTGACAAACTTCATTAAACTTAGCTTTTAGTTTTTCTATTTAAAAATGAAAAACTATAAAATTAAAGTTAATGTAAAATCAAGTAAGTTATGTTATGGTGAACTATGATGAACCAACATATTCTCATGCCAAAAAAAAAAAAAAAACTAGTATAAAATTAAACGATTACATCAATAGTGAAATCCTCAATTAAACAATAAAATGAAATTAAAATTACTAATGAATTAAAAACCATAAAGTCTATATACAAGCTCTAGTTTGTGAACTAAATTTTATTATATTGAGAGATATGTTTATACAAATATGATAATATTAATCATGGAAAGCTTACTATAATTACAAATCCAAAACCATTTTTCTTTTAGATATATTATAGGGGAATGTTAATGGCTCCTCCATTGTGCACGTAAAATTGATATTTTATATTATTATCAAAACATTAAAAATAAATCATTCAAATGTAAAACTAAAATTTAAAAATAAAATACCGACTTTCCTTACTTTGATTTGTTTTTTATTTTTTTTTTCATCTAAACATAAGAAAATTACAATAACTTCCTGTCTCCATACATTCATTCAACTCTTCTTCTTTTTTTTCACATTCTATCCATTTAGTATTACTACCCAAATATAGTGACATTCACTTAATTTAGATCATTCATTATATAAACGTGTGAACAATTGTGGATATGATATCAATTGAAAATGTCCCTTAGTTGTTATATTAGCAATTATGAAATTTATAAATTTTATTCGAGGAGCATTAACCGATATTGCAAGTTTAAAACTTGAATGAATGAAAAAAATTTAAGAACTCATCCAAATTATTATTAGAATTACTAATCTTCAAACTCAATGTATTGCATGAGGGATCAAAAGCTAAGCTTTGTTGATATAATTAAGTTGAAAAAAGAAAAAAAGTCTAACTCTACTAATTATCAACACTTAAAGGAAGAATAAAACAAAAATAAATCCCTTTAGAACTTGAAAACATTACAAGTGTTCTATCTTCTAGTGGAGAAACATATTCTTCATGGAGATTATAGGCAATGATGTTAATAGTCAATTTACTTGGTAGATATGATAAAATGCATGTGCTTGTCAATGTTTGACTAAGATAAATTCAAATGAGACATAATTTTTTAATATATGTATCTAGAGTTAGGTCAATTATTAATGATCAAAGTAAAAATGTCTCATCAAAGGAGGTTATGCACTTAAAAAAGCTAATAGGAATGAATAAGTTGGTAAGAGAGGAGAGATGAGGATTTTAAAAAAAATTCAAGAGAATAAACCAAAAAAAAAAAATCAAACAATTCAAATTCCTCCTAAAATTCATCTTTTTATCTTAAAGGCAATGATATTGACGAATACTATGACAATTTTCAACATTATCATATCACTTATATCACTTTAACGATGATGGAACTTATCATTATAATAAATCAAATGTCCTTCATTCCTTAGTATTCCTAAGTTTATTAACAATAATTGATTCAAACTTATTAACAAAGACCCGTACAGAGCACTTCACTTCTTTGCACTGCCCTACCTCTCTCTCTTCTCCTTCCTCCTTTTGTCTCTCCTTCATCCTTCTCTCCATAAAGCCCAAAATTGTTCTTGTACCTACTACCAACACCACTCTTCTCCACTCCATCATTTAGAATCGTTGGATCTCCTCTCTTAGAGGCTAAACCACTGTTTTCCGATGACAATCATGACCATGGTGGCAATATTGACGACAACAATCATCATAACACCAATGGCGATCATAACCACAACGATGGTGATCATATGCAAGTAACTAGCAATAGAATCCTCACTGATGATCTTAAACAAAAGATCATCAAGCATGATGAAAACTTGCCTCATGACAAGTACCCATCGAGTTTGATCAAGAAGAATAAGGAAGGGTTAGTTAAAATTGGGGTGATCGGCTCATTTAGAAAAATGAAAAACCTTACGTAAAATCATTCATTTATTATTACTATTCTTAGGGAGTCTACTCACCTTATTGTAAGCCCTAATGGGAAAAAAGTGAAAAGATTTAATATTCTCCCACAAAATTTAGACCGAGATGAGATGTACACTATAATGATAGAGAATATATTGGAGGATCATTCAATTGAGAACTTTCAAAATTTTTTTGGCAAAGTTAGAAAAGTAAAGAAAAATTAAACCAAATGCCACAAAAGAGTAAAAAAAAAAAGGCATAAAGATTAATAAATTATATAGAAGCAAGTTATATGGGGTGCAATATATGTTTATTGATTTTAGAAAAAAAAATTACATAATTACAAATTATATTTAAAAAATTACCGAAATACTGATGTTATGTCATATTTTGAAAATGTAACATTACTCTTTATACTAAAATGTCACATCTACAAAATGTAATATAGATGGTATACAAAAGTTAATGACATATTTTGAAAATATAACATTAGCTATTTACACTAATGTTGTATCTTAAGTATTATATTAGTGTCGTATTTTGAAGATGCGATATTAGTACAAATAACTATATTATATTTTCAAGATGCAATATAGCTTAATATTTTGGTAATTATTTTTATACAATTTATATTTTGATAATTTTTTTAAAATTTTAATTGTAAAAAATAGAGTAAGAGAATAAAAGCATGGATAGCCAAGGAGGCATAAACATTGTGGCATCAATGGACATCGCCATCAAACTATCACTTCTACTCGTGAAATTGAACTGTCAAAACCATCACCTAGCCCAAGAATGCCAAATGAAACTAGGGGATTCACAATGGGTCATGGTAAGCCCCTCGTTGCAAAGCAAAATTAAGTTGTAGATGAGCCAGTCTGTGTTTATGTGCCTTTAGTACACTCAACTATATATTAGTGCTCAAGGCTATAAGCCTCATTATATTGAGAAGTGTGCATTGGATATACAATATAAAACTTGTTGGTATCTTTTCTTATTTATAGAAGAGTCTAATGTAGGTTGTTAGATTGAATGTTGTAGCATAAATTATTTTACATGTAAAAATTGGTGCTTTAAATCGAACTTACAACTTTGTATATTAAAAATAAATTTTGTGACGTTTAAGAAGATAATGAGAGATTCGTAAATTTGAAAGCTGAACTCTATTGGGTTAAATGTTACATCACCTTAGCTTGCAAACAAATAAATATAATTATTATTTAAATCTATTTTTTTTCCTTTAAGATGCATTTGGTTTATTCATTTTATTTGAAAATTTAAGGTGTTATAAGCAAAGTGTCGATGTTTCATATTGGAGGTTACGTGTAAATATAACTCATACATCAACAAAAAGGAAATAAAAAAATAAATGGAACAAAACAAAGCTTGTCAGGCTTATAATGCACATAATTTTTTTATATATTTTAGGAGAATTTTCAATTGAAAATTGTAGCATTGGTCTTAACTTCAATTGTAGCTTTTTCTTTTGTATCTTCTATATGATTCCATGATGTAAAAATAGGTATAAAAATGCAATCATTCCAAGATTAAAATGTTGCAAATAATTTATTCATTGCTAAAATTGAAATTCAAAATAATATTCAACTTCTCCTTCTTTCACCTTTCTTTGGTTTTTTCCTTCGCAGCATCAAATATTTTCATAATTTCCTTTTCTCATTGAAATCTTCTTAACAATGCTTGCTATTGCTTCTTTGAATTTTATTTTGAATATGGTAGGTATTTATGGCACCTTTGATCTAATAGAGGAAAACTAAAGATAAAAGTTATACTCAATCAAATATAATGAAGAATCATATTCTTGTGTTAAAAAAATTAAAGTTGAGAAATCAGATTAACTAGTAAGATCCTTGATCAAAGACACTTAAACCATTTAAATGTTGACAGAGTTAAGAGCCATAAACTCTACTTAAAATTTAATTTATTAATTAAATATATTTAATAATGAAAATATAAGCCATTAAAAGCAAGCTGTAATCACAAAACCTAAACTATTCTTATTTTTTAGGTATTATTGTTTATTATATCTAATCATTGACAATAAATTAATGGTTGAAATTGAAATTTAAAATAGTATACTAATTAATCTTACATTCATTTTTTTCTCTCTCACCCTCTTTTTTTTTTCTTTCCCATCAAAACATAAAAATATTCAATTAACTTCCTAAAGAACACTAGGCTAAACTCAAGAAGGAAGGTAAATTGAGTTCTAAGGACAAGGATTGTAATACCCCTTACATGCCTAAAGAGAGGGACTCTAATCATTGAGGCTCCTTTTGGTGTAGCAGCTCGGAGTACGTCGAAACTCCGGAGTTTCCCAGGATGGGTGACCTCCTGGGAAGCAGCTGTACCAAGGGATAAAACCGTGCGGCGTTTCATGCCAAAGCAGGCAATACCTCGGTGAAAGGAGTTCCAGCCGGGTCGTTACAGAATGGTATCAGAGCATTCCACCAGCCGGAAGGGTGTGGCCCTGCCTGGTGATTGTCTTGGACCTATGTAACGAAACTGACGAGGGCGTCAGTTCTGTAAGAGGGGTGGATTGTAATACCCCTTACATGCCTGGAGAGAGGAACTCTAATCATCGAGGCGCCTTTTGGTGTAGCGGCTTGGAGTACGTCGAAACTCCGGAGTTAAGCGTGCTCATGCTAGAGCAATCCCAGGATGGGTGACCTCTTGGAAAGCAGCTACACCAAGGGACAAAACCGTGCCGGGTCGTCAAGAAGGAAGGTAAATTGAGTTCTAAGTACAAGTTGTAATTTTTTTCAAAATTAAGCACTAAATGCAATAATGAGTATAATCAAAATAATGATAGAATAATGATAAATGCGGAAATTAAAAGAGATAACGATAGAGAAGATCAAGCTCGAATGTAACATAAAGTTCAAATCGCCCCCTATTTTCCACGAACACGCAATGTCTTCAATTGAGAATTTCACACCACTTTATTAATTTCTCAAACCAAGCTTCAAGAGCTATACAAACACAAACTTGATTACATAAGTTTTGCACTTACAACTCTCAACACAAATTACAAGACAAAACTCAATCTTAAAGATTATTGGTATGGTATGGCATAGTACAAGCACTACACTTTAAATCTTTGTAAATATTAATATATTAAGGTATAAGAGATAATGAGAATAATAGACAATAAAAGTATAAAAGAATACTGGAATATTGTAGTAAAAAATCAACTCTCAATCTTCCTTAATCGAGTTGTTGTGCATTTATACCAACTAATTCATTTTATGCTCTAATAGCTAGTTGAAATAGGCTTACCGTTATGATGGTAACACTTTCTTGCCATCATGCCAATAAGCAACATAACTACCGGCATGAACACCAAGTCCACTGATATGTTAGTATCTTGATTAGAAGCTATTCCATCTTCTTATGTAGGCCACTTCACTATTAAGTTGGTAGTGCTTTGGAACCGTCAAGTTGATAGGCAAAATTCACCTATTTCCATCTTTCAAACACAATAAAAAACATCCAAAATATACAATTCTACTTCAACGATGCTTGTATATCTTTTAAATTTAAATATCTTGTAGAGTTAATTGATGTTTATAATTGTTTTGCAAGATGGCGATTGTTTTTTAATGAACTCAATATAAGCAAATAATAACATGTTTAAGTATATACTTTTTGCTCTCATCAAAATTAAATAATAAACCCTAAATTCAACACTTTCTTTCTCCATATATCCATTCAACTCATTTTTGTTCTTTTTTTTCATTTTCACTTTTTATCCCCTTAGTATTATTATACAAATATAAGAAGATCCACTTAAAGTAAACTGTTCATCATATATATGCGTGAATAATTATGGGTATGACCATACAATAATCATTGAAAATGTTTTGATTGTACTTATATTAGCGAGAAACTTAAAAAACAAATATCACACAAAAAGGATTTGATCGAAGGCATACATCAGGGAATCAAATAAATGAAGAAAGTTCAATATCTCATTCAAAACTTGCCATTGTTACTAAAAATACTAATATGTGGATAAATCCTTTTCAGCATATGATGTGTTATAAGAGCTCTATCTTCGGGTAGTAACGCATTAGCAATGTTGGTGAATGGGTACTCTTGGTAAAGTTACTAAAATGGTTATATTTGTAGATATATATTTAGCTAAGTTAAATTTAGATGAGACTTATAATTTTTTAACATATGCATATAGATTTAGGGCAATTGTTAATTATTTAACAAAAAAATTTTCATTATGGGAGGGTATACACTTGAAAAAACTAGTAGCATGTGAAAAGGACAAGCTGATAGCAAGGGAGA
Organism: Lumnitzera littorea; assembly: GCA_024138015.1. Taxonomy (NCBI): domain Eukaryota; kingdom Viridiplantae; phylum Streptophyta; class Magnoliopsida; order Myrtales; family Combretaceae; genus Lumnitzera; species Lumnitzera littorea. Next base: position 38,406,397 of record JAMXBB010000005.1, on the reverse strand, counting down.
TGATGAAGATTTTAAAAAGATTACGTGGATAGATTAATAAAACATAAATCAAACAATTGACATTTGATGGAAACCAAGGACAATCGATCCAATTCCTACAGCCTAAGCTAAAGAATTACATAATTTAGTTAGTAGAATACTATCAAACGTACTACAGAAGAACAACCGTTCATTGATAGATTTGAAGTACAAAATAAGACATCACATGGTCAAATATATTTGGATTAATAAGTATGAGTTACATCAAAAGAACAAGCTTACAAGCTATAATTTTAAGATAGACATCCAAAGGGCAAGACTAATCATTCAAACTGTAAGGTATAGCCTTCTAAATACAAAAGGCCATTGGGTCCCGTTCAACATGTGTAAAGGTGCCAATTGATAGGCAAGTAATCCACAATTACCATCTAAATGACATTTTGAGGTTGTTTAGATGGCATGAAGGAGCATTCTAGTCATATAATACTTGTTGCCCCCATCTGAACAGTAGATCATTACCATCTAGATGACACAAACCTTTTTAGCTTGATTTATTTCATAGATTTGTTTATTAATCATGTCTTAGAGTTATTTTACGACAATAATACCCTTAAGCATGGATTAATAAAGACTTTCTTTTCATGTAACAACATCAACAACCTTTATGTGATTAAGTTGATCTTCTTTCATCTTTTACTCTTACTAATCTAATATTATGGCAAGGGATCCATTTTACTTGACTTATTGTGCCATACCAAATTAATAAGCATAGTTCAATTCTCATAGGCGCATAATATTGAAGAGAGTTGTTCATATCATTTCAAATTACCCTAAAAATATAAATGATATTTGGTCTTGGATTCCAATTATACTTAGATCGTTTGTGAGTTAAGGCACATCATATTTTCTATTAGAGCGTTGACTCAAAGTTAAAATGCATGCATGTATGTATATGATGGTAGATACACACACATGTAGCATCACATTATGATCCTATGGTTAGGAAGACAACTTGTCATTGGTTTTCTTTCTACCTAACAAGTGTTAGATGAATTGCCAAAGAAAGGCATTTTTTGGATTCCCTTAACCTAATTTATTTCTCCTATATAGTTACAAGCAAGATGTATGGTATTTATCCATGGAGAGAGGAGAGTAGTTAGTTAAAGAAAGTGTATTAATGGGTCTCCCTCTCTCTTTCTCTCACTCAGACACCATCTTCAAGCCATATTAATGAACTGTTTTACATCTTGTCCTTCTATTTACTTTTTCTTTTCACTCATCTTTGCACTCAAAATAATGTTAAAAAAAAAAAAGAAAGAATTTATTATTCTTGTGTCTTTAATAGCTAGTATATATTAGTATATATAGAGCAAAATGTTAAATCAAAATAGATTGAAATGTACATAGATATAATTATACATGATGTTATATACTCTTTAGTAGTATAAAATTATATATACATATCCTGCCAAATATATATAATTAAATCAACTATAATAAATCACATATAGATTGTATATGTCATGTATAATGTGTATCTAGTATTTTCTCAAGTTAAGAGCATTTTTGTCAAGTAATATTCTATGTATATTCCATTTCATTTAAATGTGTTGGGAAAAAAAATAATAAAATTAATAATTCTATGAACATTTCTAAACATAAATGCCGGAATATGTCATTCCTAACTCTACATTATACCTAACTTTTAGATGTGAAATAATCATGATTCCATGTGTTTGGTTTGTTTATCTTTTGCCCCTTGAGTTACTCTTGTTAGAATTGGATTTAATTAGTTTTAGCTTAATATTTTCAAAATCATAATCCAATTGCTTGGTTAAAAATAGAGTTGATATAGCTTATACTTAATATCATACATCTCATTAATCTGGCGTAGTCTTATATCATTGTTCTATGAATCGTTGCACTTGCTAATATCAATTGCACTCATAAAAAATTTATCTATGAATCATTTTGCCATGGTACATCCATATATATGTATATGTATATATATATATAATGGATCCACATGTTTTATTTAGTAAGTATATTTGTATAATAATGTCATTTATTTTATTATAAAGCAAAATATAATTTAGTGTTTCACTAAAAACATAATTTAGGAGTAATTACAACTACACTATAATTTAGAAATCATGTTATATTATAATACATAGTACGAAAGCTCTTTTCTTTTTATATATCATTTTTTACAGTATCATTAATGCATTTTTATAATTTTTTATCATATTATATATGTCATGCTTGGGATCTTAATAGGAATTATAACCCACCACATATTCCCACTAGCCAAGATTGTGCTAAGGCTCCTAAATTCACAAATATTAACTTGCAACATTAACATTAACATTAACCACATATACATTAAAAGATTCTCAAAATTAGTGAAAGATATCATCCACTCAAATCATTATGAACCTAGAATCAAGTCAATAAAATATACTAAAGAGTTTACAAGCTCTTAAGCCATAAGCAACCCTAAAAGATAATTAAGGAGTCTCCAATTGTAACGCTCTAGAACCAAGAACATCATAGACCGCCACATGTCCCTAATCTCTAATGACACGTCAGGCATAACATTCGACTAAAAACTCCAAATAATACTATAAAAGTTTCCAAATAATTTTATACAATTAAATTTTCAAATAATACTAGAATAACTTATAGTTAAAAAGTATTAATGTCCAATCAATCAATGCTACTACATAAGACTAAATAACTTTATCAATTAATTTCTTAGGATATTCTTCAATACCATACGTCGTCCTCACTCTTCCTATTTCTAAGATAGTAACAATTAACTCCATAAATTATTGAAGTCAAGTAATACAATTGTAAGTCTTACATATGAAAATATGATAAAGTGAGCCAAAGCCTTGTACGCAACACACAACCATATGCGAGTGATCAAACAATACATATTCACATACGTGAGAGTGCAACAAGTAAATCACACAATTCATTTAATTATCTTTGCATTTAATTTAGTCACATAAGTGCACAATAGCGGTCCTTCACAACCCAATCATATCACAATTCATATCATAACTTAACGTTTGGGTATACCTTTTCAAGCCCTTCTACAACATCCTATCGTTGGGTGTGCCTTTTTGGGCCCCTTTACAACGCCTAGATCTACCTTAGATCATTTCCAAGTAAGACTCCACTAAGGATAACGCGTTACAAGAATCATCAGGGTTATTCCCTAGGAATTTACCTCTTCGAGCCCCTAGAACGAGCCAAACATAAGCAACAAAAAGATTTATAAGTCGAATATGTATTTAATTCATTTTAATATTTGCTATTCTAACACACGTATAATAAGCAAGTGTCAGGTACTTTAATATTTGGAATCCGTTACCAAAAATGAAGCCTAGATTTAAATCTTAGAAATAATAAATATTCATCAAACTCCTTCAAATAATGAATAAACGTTATCTTTTAGCTAAAACTCTCTTTTAGACCATTTAAATCTCCTTAAATTCACTTAATGATACATTAAAGAGGTTCACTTTAGAAGTAACAAAGGAATAAAACAAAAAAAAATGAAAAGAAAAAACTTAACTTAAAGGAATAAAGCCTATGATACAGTCAAGGACACAATCGTATCTTTTGACTGTATAACTTACTAAGTTACACTTCATTATTACAAGAGACACGATTAGGGATACAATCGTGTCTTTCGGTCATGTAACTTTCGAGTTTAACAGCCTACATCACCTATTGCAAATGATACAACCATGGATACGGTCGTGTCACTTGCTGATCGAACTCTTTTTTTCCACCTAAAACCTTTCTAAACCCAACAATAACACTCCAACACCTCAACACATAGGTCAAAATACCCTTAAATTTTAGAAAAGTCAACTCTACAACATAATCTCATCAACAACACCACTTATCTTTCACATCTCTAACTCTTATTTCAGATCAACACTACTAAATAAATTCTATCACCGTATTATTTAACTAACAAACATCTCTTAAACTTGTTAAAATAATAAAAATAATAGAGATTCTATGGATCACAAGATACATATCTTAATTTAGATGATCCTTTAGGGTTTCTTATTTTTCCTTAATAGACTACACAAAATCCTAAAAGATCAACACAAAAATTCTTAACTTCCAAAAAGAAATCTCGAGTTCCACAAATCAAATCTTCACTTACCAATGCCCTTTTGGGTTTGCATAAACTTTATGTTTCCCTTCTCTACACGACTACTCTTACTCTATCATAAAAAAAATCTCACATTAATCCAAAATTTCTCCTCTTTAATAAGAAGGAAAATAGTGGAATTCACCTATACCTTGAGGGTTTCCAGAGTTTATAGGAGAGGAGTCTAACCTTATAGAGCAAAATGAGTTAATTTGTGCACAAGTTAGGTTAAGACTAAGTTAAGATCTTCTTGCAATATCGTTAATACCCTTCATTAAACCATAACTTAAGACCTTAATACTCCTTACTCAAAACTTAATTACCTTTTATTTTATGATGAATTTTATTAATTAATTACTCCTTTTTTTCTCGAGTATTACAACAATCTTCACAAGGTAACTTAAGTCCATAAGACTAGGAAAGGAGTCTATCTTCTCACAGCTCAACAAAGCTCCCTAAATAATAACATAAACTCCAACAGTCCATATGCCATCTCATCCCTAATCATCGTAGAAGTAAAGCTATTCGACCCCTTCTTTTTCTTGAATATCATTTACAAACAACTCCTCATAAATAAGATACTCGGCAGTCCTTAAGCCCGAAAAAGATAAAAAGTGAGACAAGTCTCAATACATGATACCCAAGCACATGTGGATGCCAAACCATTCATATTCACACATACATATAATGCAAGTAAAAAGAAACAACCACTGTTTATTTATATTGAATTTAACTTCTGAAGCAATAAAGGGGTGCTCACGATTCCTTCACACCAACATCTTATATACATACATATATATAAATAAGTTTTCCTTTAAATTCTTTACACCCAGAGTCTAAAATCCTTGAATCTTAGAATTCTAACTACGTTATCCCATATGTAAATATTACGTAAGTCCACTAGGGAATCCTTATATATGATCAGCAATTGTTCTTTTAGGAATCTGCCATTATGGGCCCCAAGAGTGAGTTAGTTAAGCATAACCAACAATCAAGTTTAATTAGACTGAATATAAGTTCATAACGTTTGCTTAGAAAGACATAACAAACACAAGAAAACAACTAAGCATTACGTACCTCGAAGCTAACCCATAATCAAACTATACCCAACAAGAGAGAATAGGGGAATCAGAGTGAAAGAAACCTGATACAAGAATTGATACATCTATCTTAGATTCTAAACAAATCTAAAGCTAAAATATAGTTACCCTTATAAGTATCTCCTCAAATCCCCTTATTAATTTCTAACCCAACTTTAAGTGAACTCTTCATTAATTCTCCATTTAGCTTCCCTCATAACTAATCTGTATCCAAATAGGTTCTCTCAAATAAGCTCAAAACAACTCCTCAACGTGCTTACTTAACACTAAGTACGGTATCCTAAGGTTCAAGTCCGTTTGAGTTTTAGTAAGATTAGGGTTGTAAAACACTTATATGAGAAAGATTTGGAAGGAATCTATCTTGAAAAACACTAAATATTATACTAGATTTGTCAATAAGGGGTAATAGTTCATTAAATGGTTAAAATGTTACTTCGGAATAAAAATTGTTTAACATTAGTCAAAATGCTAAATTAAGCTTAAAGAACTTGAAAATTCTAAGTAAAGCTTGTAATTTTTATAAAAAAAAGGCTAAGTGGAGCATAATATTAATGTTAGAAAAACGTTTGATTGAGTTTGGTTAAAAGAAAAAAAAAAAAAAAGGCTTCACATAAAGTTTGTAGCTCGATATGGTTAGTAATATGACCACGTTGCTTGGTTGTGTCAAAATCCAACTTTTTTTACAAAAGTTGGCATTTTTGCAAATGAGAGTTAGTTGGATTGTTGGAACTAAGCATTAAGTGTAGGAAAAGATTAGAGTAAGATTGATTAGGAAAACCATAAGAAAAGAATACTCTTAGAATTCACCACTCGACATGGTTAAGGTCATTGGTCGTGTAACTTTTTGTACATTTTTTCCCCTTATCGGATACAGTCATTGTCATGATCATATTGCTAGTCGTGTTGCTCCAATAGCAACTTACAGTTCTTTTTTCTTCTTCGAAAAGCACTCTAATCTAACTCTTTCCCTTCCATTCTTTAACCCAATCTTAAATATACTTTAAACCCTCAATTACCCATCACTTAAACCCTTTTAATCCATCAAAATCACAAATTTCAACTTAAATAACCACTTAATCATTAAACCTAATAATAACTTTAAGAACATAAACTTTAAAATAAGAAGTAGAGTGAAGAATGCTTACTTTAGTAGTTTACATACTTGAAATATGCAAGAATTAAGTTGTAAACCACCTAGATATATCATTAAATACTTGTTTAATGTCCAAACAGTAGAAAGACCCACTTAAACATTGTCCAAAATGGGATTTTTGATGAAATGAACTTAAAATGGAGAAACTAACTTGATACCTTATCTCAATCTCTTCCTTTACTTGTTCTTGATGTGAACTTAGAAATTACTTAGAGAAAACTTAAGTTAACAAGCTGTAAGTAATAAAAAAAATTGTGGTTTTAGTATACTTAAGCCCTAAAAGCAAATTTTCCTTAGGTAAATACCTAAGTTTCCTTAATCTTTTCATAGCTTTCCTCTTAGGGCTAAGTTTTGAGGCTACTCAAAGTTTTTTGCATAAATGATAGGGGCTATGCTCTTTTTGGGAAGGATTACGGTTTTAAGAGGTTAGTGGCTGCTTAAGGGGTTACTTTTTTAGTAACCCAACTAAAAGACTAAAATGCCCTTCATTTTGATAATATTTTCTATAGTATTACAATATAGTTTCAAAAAGTTTTTCTATATATAGTTTCAAAATCATGATGCCTTTCATCATTGCGTTTCTTGAGATTGTTATTTGAAAATGTCATTTAATTTTTATAAATTAATCTTTTCTATTGTTTTTATTTTGATACATTAATTTAGCAATTAATAGAATATACCCATCATTGACTCAAATTATTCTTCAATTTATTTTTGACACCATGCATATCTACCTCCTTCCCTTATATAATCCACAACAAATCAAAAAGAAACATAATCACTATAGAGATCGTTCTAGAGTTTGATTCTTGCTCTCTTAGATCAAGAATTTAGATATTGCTCGAAGGCCTTGAATTTCATTAGTTGTTTCTTTTTGTGCTTTTCATTCATTATCTAAAAGTGCTACTAATGAAAAAGTAAAAAGTACAACAAGCAATTAAGAATTTCTTAAATAATATAAAATTTTCTAATACAGTTAAGATATCATATATGAGTGCTTATGTAAGAGAATATAATCAATTATTTCGACATTTGATATTATAAATTTGCTAATTGTGTTTTCCTTTATTGTGGCCATTTCGATTCAAGTCATTAACTAATATTTGATAATACTAATGAAGCATTAGTATTAGAAAAAGGATGTTTGGTTTCAATAAGTCACCATATACTTTTTTCTATATATCTTTGTCAAACTGAAATACTAAAATTGTAATATTCTACATATCTACATTTTTTTAAAAAAAATGTAATATTATAATTAAAAATACTAAAAAGGCTTTAAAATTAGTCTAGAGATTTTAAGATTTAGTCTTAAAATAATCATACATCGTACTTAACAATTCATTAAACAATTTTCTTTCCATTATTCATATTAGAAATATAAATGGCAAATTACTATATTACAATTTTTTACTTATATTTATTGTGTTGTAGTTCCATAATAGCTAATAGAATTAGTTTGAGCTAGATTATAATAGATTTTCCATATTTCCTTTTCCTGTATAATCAATATCTTTACTTAACTATGAGATTTGCCATATAAACTATTTCCTACATTTTTTATTATTAAAAAGTAATATTCGAGTTGAAAATACTAAAAGAACTTTACACTGAACCTAAACTTTTAAGATTTATTCAGAAAATATTATAATAACTGTTTTCATATCGTAATAAAAGTATTATACGACATTACTGTTACCAAATTAAACCTGAATATTCCAAGACTATCTTTTCACAATCGAACCAAACAATTCATCATATGTCAAATTAGAATATAAATAGTAAATTAATGTCTTGAAATTTTTCCATTTATATTTATTGCATTGTTGTTTCGTAAAAACAAATAAGATTAGTTTAATGCATTATTGGATTAAATCAAAATGTTAATGGAGAGGAAATGTCTCCATTAAGAAAGTGTTTTTATGTAGTGGATATTACTTTTACTTTTTTGTTAATTAGCAAACACGTACCTATGTTGCATGTGCAATTAAATATAAGTTCTTCATATATACTAGTAGATTACATATCCACAAGGCATATATAAAAAATAAAGAAGCTCCTTTAAAGTTTCTTTCATTTTTGCAATCAAATAGTAAATTTCAACGTAAATTTTACAACATTATGAAAAATTTTAATCATATTAAAATATTTGTTAATTATGCTAACTATTAAAATTTTTATAATTTTTTTAACATTAGTATGACTTTATTGTTTTTTTAGTAATTTAATGCACATGGGATGTCGAAGCACATTGCAAGGAAAAAAATTAAATATTGCCAATCAACATCAAAATTTTGAATTTTGATATGAATTAATATTAATGAAAATGGAAACGTATTATTGAGGAAAAAAAGTTTTAAAAAAGTGACAATCAAATTGCATATAGTAAGCATTTATTAATGATAATTGATATCATTAAGATTTAGAACATACTTTAAATTATTAATATAAATTTATATAAAAAATTAAAATATATGATTAGGGACAAAGTAAAAGAATTTAATCATTTAGTAAAAGTAATTGATATCAATGACAATTGAAATATATTATTTGAATCAAATGTAATCACATCATTAATTAATGGTTTGAATTTTGAAAGTGATGTAAATTGATATTTTATCGCGTTTAATGGATCTTCATTAAGGACAATAAAAAATACTATATGCAAAGGTAGAAAATTGATAAGAAGTAATAGTTTGTATCTATATAAATGTATCGATTAATTAATATTAATAGATATTTTGATGTGAATTAATATTTATATGACATTTCATTCATTATTATTAAGGATGATAAAAAATACCATACATAGATATAGGCAATTGAAGGGAGGCAATAATTTGTACTTATGTAAATATATCGATTAATTAATGTTAATAGATATTGAGATGTGAATCGATATATTATAGTGTTTAACTAATTTTCATTAAGGATTCTATAAAATGCTATATGTTGAGGTAGACAATCGATAAGAAGTAATAGTTTGTATTTGTTCTCTTATGCCATGCTATAATAACTATACTTAAACTATCTTTAGATTTTTTTTTTAATTTCTATAAATATTTTAAGATTAAATATTCAAATTGAGGTAATTAATTTAAAAAAAAAAAGTATCTTTTAAAATTAAATACTGTCTCCAAAATTTTCTTTTATGCTTATTTGTTTATCATATTTAATATAATTTTGGAAGTTCTCATTTTTTTTTATAGTGTTTTTACTATTTGGTAATTTTTCACATTATAATTATATATATTGTACATAATTTAGTAATAAAAACATGTTAATGGTGCAGAGAGAGAGAGTTTTTGCGTGTGCATGTGTGTTTTTTTATTCAACATATTATAAATAATTCCAAGGCCATTACAGTCTAGTAATATCGCTATTAGTTTTCCATTTAAATAAATCAGGATTCGAATCCTCTCTTCTCTATAGTTGGCCAACCTTATATTTCTTAAATAATTCTTTAATGTGATAATGGATAAAAACATTATATTATGTTCACATTTTTCCTTTTCAAAAATTATAGTTATTATTCAAAACTTTTGTTTGTACATAGTTTTTCAACTAATTGTATATAATTTTGAAAGCTCTTGCCTTATCTATTTTATCGTAGTAAATTACTATTTAGTAATTCATTTTTAGTGTTCTTTATATGAAAATTATAAATAGTATTATAATTATTTTATGTTATAATGTTTATTAGTAAATGAAGTAAATATTTTAATGGGTAATATTTTTTAGATTATATACCGAACATTAAATTATCTTTACATTTATTATTTTCAAAAAGTAACACTTTAACCCGTACAAAACACGAGCTCTTAACTAATTATTATTGATATGCATATAACCTTCTTATAATTCTTAAGGTGTGATTTATTACCTTGTAACTATTGAAAGTATGATATGGTACCTAAGCTATTGCTAATTACTCCATTGCAACAGTTTTTGGAGTTTTAATAGTATTTTAGAGTATATAATATTTTTAAAAATTACGATGAATAAAAACATGTTTTGAGAATTCAAGAGATCTATTATAAGAGGTCCTTAGTTTAGGACACAATTCCAATTTAATTTTCTTTTAACTGCATGATTATAGAACATATGAAAAATTTATGCTTTTCTCAAGCTAGATAAACAAATTATGGTGAAAATAAAAACTAGATAAGAACATAATGGAAAAGAAAAAGGAAAAGAGCAATGATAAGAAAAGAATGGGCTTCTCTTAGATGAAATTCATTAGATTTCTTATAACTCGGCCCAGCCCAACCCAAATTAAGCGCTGACTGAGGATTAGGGTTTGTTGGCCATTATATAAAATAAACATTGATGTGTCTTTCATGCTCTAAAACCCCAACCTTCTTCCGGAGTGGACAGACAAAGTCGGCCACCATGGTAGAGTTCCTCTTCGCTGTTCTCTCCCTCCATATCCATGGATTCTCTTCATACATCTCGTCTAATGTTTTGCTGTGGTTTGATTTATTCAGGTGAAGTACTCAAGGGAGCCCGACAACCCTACCAAATGTACTTTCTTCTTCTTCTATCTCTGTTTTTCATTTACTTGTATGGTTGTGTAAATTGCTTATGTTTATGTGTTTGTCTGTCTTTTGATCTGTTTTGCAGCTTGTAAGGCTAGGGGTTCAGATCTTCGTGTTCATTTCAAGGTATAAAGTTTTCCTCTTTGTCACTACGTTGATTTGAAATGACTTGTTTAGAGAATAATTCTTGTTTCTTACAGCTGTATGCTTGTTGAGTATGAGCGAGATGTTATTGCTTTTAAAAATAAATCTTAGTATGTTATTCTTGTTACATCGTTAAGGTTTGTTTGGGCTGCTTGTAATGGAACGGGAATTTTTTATAACGTATGCTCTATGTGCTCTTAGACAATGCAGAGGAAATTGTTTAATAATATTTTAAATGCAATGTCAGGTTCGAGGTATTCTGCTGCTTTCAATATTCTAGGATTAGATCGCATTCCCAATCTCCCTGGAGATTGATGTTTGGTTCTAAGCTGGACTTGCTTAAGTGTTTAGAAAAAATCCTTTCCCATTGTTCTTTAGTATCAAGGTTACTATCATTACAAGGTGTCGTACTTTTGAAGTAGTTCCATGAAGTGGACATGCTATTAGAAGCTTTAATAGAAGTGCTGTAAGGATGTAGATGTATCACGTGTGGCTAGTGTATCCTGATGGAAAAAAGCAGGGACTTGTTGCCTTCTGTGAGTAGGTCTCTCATAAACTTCAGGGAAATCAAATGCACTGTTATTGGGTGAACCTCTGTTTTTCCCTGTGGCTGAAGTTTCAAAAAATGGTGTTACATCTGAGTTGCTTTGTGCCCTCTTGGTTGAAATTTAACATGTTGGAAGTTTGAAACAATCTTTTTAAATTTTTTGCTGCAAGGAGTCCTTTGATTTTATCCATCTCTTGGTGTTGAGAAGAGCTGATTTGGGTTCTATTTTCTGCTCCAAACTGAATCATATGGCAAATTTGGATCAGAAATTCTTCAAACTGGATTTGTGGCCTGATAAAATAATAACTTTTTAAGATGGGAGCTGAGGTTTATGGAGAACAATAGGGAACTGGGTTTTATCGAAGTGTTGAGGGAAGTTTGAAGTAGATGCCAACTCTAGGTTATAATTGCCCTTCTTTAGGGTTACTAAGAGTACAAAGGAGTCAGTTAAAATGCTCTTCTGTTCTTCCTCTTTTCATTTTTCTCTTTGATTTTTGTGAATTCCCATTCACTACATCATTGGTGTTCTGGGAGAGTTAACTCTGTTATCCTGAAGGTTATTACCCCTTTAGTTTTGCATTCTACTGATGAGAATGTAGATAACAGTAGGGTTTTCTTGCCTCTTGTAAGTGACTTTAATTTGTTCCAGTAAATTTATTCTCATTTTTGTTTAGTATATCTCTTATTCAGTGATGACTGGTTCAGTAAACTGTGAAATTCATGCTATGAAGTTTCTTATCAAAGTTCTAGTTTTGTGAATTTGAACTTTACTAATTTGTTTGAATTTAAGGTGTCATGCCTAATAAACCTTGCTTTCATTATAACCTGGAGAAAAAAGCAGGGCTTCATTGCCTTCTGTGGATGAAGTTCTCGTATACTTCAGGAAAATGAATTTCATTGTTATTGGGTGAACCTCTGTATGAAATGGTGACTGAAGGTTCAGTAAATGATGAGACATTACAAATCTGGGATATAATTATTTCATACTCCTTGCACAATTGTATTGAATTCACTTGGATCTGGTTTTGGTTTTCTGGCATTATGTCTATACTTATGGTTTTAAAGGTTGTTTGCATACATCCAGTTTTGATTCCTTGTGGTGTGTATTCACTATCCTGCAATTTGCATATTTGCAGAACACCAGGGAAACAGCATTTGCCATAAGGAAGTTGCCTTTAGCAAAGGCTAAGAGGTACTTGGAAGATGTTCTTGCCCACAAGCAAGCCATACCTTTCCGACGCTTCTGTGGTGGAGTTGGACGAACTGCTCAGGCTAAGAATCGCCATTCCAATGGACAAGGACGATGGCCAGTGAAATCTGCTAAGTTTATTCTTGATTTATTAAAGAATGCTGAGAGCAACGCTGAGGTATGTACTTGTATTTTTTGTATGTACCTTAATTCCTCAGTCACTTTATTATACTGATAAATTGTGAATTGTTATCAGATGAAGGGATTGGATGTCGATGCTCTCTATATTTCTCACATTCAAGTGAACCAGGCACAGAAGCAGAGACGCCGCACATACCGTGCTCATGGAAGAATTAACCGTGAGTTCTTTGATTTTTTGGTGGACCAATGATTTGAATATTGCTCTTGCCTATTTATTTATCTTAGTCGATTCTAATATCTTGTTTCCACAGCGTATATGTCATCTCCATGTCACATTGAATTGATTTTGTCCGAGAAGGAAGAGCCTGTCAGGAAAGAGGTAAATGCAATTAACTCATGGTCAGGACTGTAGGGAAGACATCTTTGTTTCAGTTCTCTTAACTATATATTTTTTGTTTTGCAGCCGGAGACTCAATTGGCAGCTAGTTCTAAGCGGGGAAAACAAGCTTCTTAAATATATCAGTTGTGCTAGTAACTTGGTTTTTGAAGTTGGATCTTTTTTCTTGGAGAGAATTTTGTTGCATTTCACACAGGATGTACCATTCGATTCGGACATTTGGTTCTGTGATACTTGGTTAATTTGCTGTCCTTTTTAATGCTTTGTGGTTCTTTAACTGAAGAATTTATACAATACCTAGATTATATTTGAGCGGTTAATGTTTTTATGCCCTAATGACCGTGAAGGCCATCACGGTAGAGAAAGCATGCGTTCCATTCATAATGCGAGCGGTCGTGAAATCCAAGAGCTTCTCTCATATCATTGCTTCCCCAGTCCTAACACCTCCATGTGGCAAAATAGGCTCGTCCTAAAATTCTGTCCCAAAGGCATGAGGGTGCGTGTTGTATTAATTCCCTGCGGAATTTATGTGTGCATATGTAATCTATATAATTGGTCTACATAAATTGTTGGGTTTGGATGGGAATTTTCATTTTCCAATGTTGAGTGGCTTTTTTATGGATATAAAAGAGCTGGATCTACTCACTAATCCCAAAGTGGTTGGAGTTGAGATGGAATTTCATAATATACTATGTTCCATGAGTCGTGTATAATCAAGTTCGAGTTACCTATAGATGAATTTAGGCATGGGGATCATTGTAGTTTAAGGTTAACCGTCAAACTATGAAACGGTATCGAGTACATTAGAAGAACTTGTAGGTATATCAACTAAGAGCTGGTTTTGGAGAGAATGGGATGTGAATCCGCTAATTCATAGATACATTCTTCTCCTTGTATACTAGGCTTCCCAACTTGCAGTATGATTTGCATTCCTCTCAACAAAGGAAAATTTGAAAGATTGATTTGCTAAGTGAAAAAGCTCCCGTTGGGCCTCTAGAAAGAAAGGTTGGGAAGAGCAGTAGAGTGCTACCATATTACCTAACAATGCTTGATGAAGCATTAAACAATCCGTCTCAATAACGACTCTTCTCCATCCTCCTTGCTTCTCTAATTTTACTCAAAAACGCTTGCCATTCAGTCGACTCCGCACATGGTGCAGTAGAATTCTTTGAACTTCCGGAAATAAGAGAACCTATATTATCTGGAGCCGCAATTGCAAGCCTAATAGGTGATAAAGGCCCAAACCAAGATGCATCAATATTCAACTTAATGCAAGCTAACAGAGGGCACTTTCCACTTTTTAGTCAAATTGGCTTTATCTCTAACCATACCTTTTGTGACGTTAAATATATATTTCCTTAGCCTGTCAAAACCAGAAGACACGTCACCTAAAGACAGCTGTCCTATCCTTTTCTTGCCAACAACACTTCTGCTTTCCAAACCCCATTCAGCAATCCTCACGCCTGTTTCCCTTCAAACTTTGATTTGTCTCCATCACCTGCTTCCCTAAAACTCGATTTAACAATCCTTTCATCAAAAAGTGTAGCAGACCACTCTGAAAACTCCTCCAAATTCTCATCCATTTGAGGAAAAGTAATCTTATCCGAAGGTTTTAAGAGTATTTCTTCAATTTCGTGGAAAAGATGAATTACCTTCTTTGTAGTACAGGGAGGAGAAACATCCTTGTGCTCATGAATAGCCTCACAACATGTGCACTGGATACACCAACATACAACGACAAGATTGGCCACAAAACAAGCTAGTTCGCTCCTACCACCATTCAACACAGCCTTTACGCATTCTTGCCACCAAGCAACTAGGTTCGAGACTTCTTTTTTTACCACTCTTATGCCTAAATTTCCGAACCATACATATTCAATCCATCTACACAACACTAGGGCATGCTCTCAAAGTTTCTTCTTTATCGCATAAAAGACAAGATGTAGAATGAGTAATATCCTCTTCGCTAGGTTGACCATCGTAGGGTTCGAATCACTAAAAGTACACCACAAAAAGTGTTTGAATTTTGATAACGTTGGTATGTTCCATAACTTCTTCCAAGTTTGAGATGAAATTTAGAAGGCTGCGCTTAGTTTATCTGACTTTTAACAACTGATAGTGAATTCTATGATATGCATACTTGGTTGTAAGTTCCCCTCATTTGTCAAAAGCCCATTGCAGAAAATCTCTCCTTAGAATGCTACTCAAAGGTATACTCCTTATAGCTCTAATTTCCTCCTATTAAAAATTGTTTAAGCCAATTTAAATCCCAACAGCCTATCTCCTAATCTATAAGGAAACTGACCTTCATTCTGTTGATCTCCTTTAGTAAAACAAAGAAAAGCTTTCTGTCTTTCAAAGTGGTACCGTGCAATCTTCAATCACTATACTCTTCTCAGACCCAATCTGCCATACAACATTCCTGAAGAGGACCTCTTTTCCTTCCAAAATGCTAACCTATCCCCAAGAATCTCGGCTCTCTCTCCTAGCATCTTTGAAGTCTGACTGTAGGAAATACAAATCCTTAAGGACTTTAACTCACAAAGTATAGGGTTTTTCTCAATTCTCCATGTCATTTTTCTTAACAAAGCCAAATTAAAGTGGCTCAAATCTTTGAAAGCCCATACTCCTTTTGCATTGCTTTATGTAAGCTTTTGTCAACTTAATCAATGCACTTTCTCCTCCTCTTTTCTTTGCCTTTGCCAAAACCTTGCAAATTAATTGATTTACCTCATTGCACCATTTAAGTGGAAATTTAAAGGAACCCATTAAATATGTAGGTATATCTATAGCTACAGCTTTGATTAGCACTTTCCTTCCCCGCTTCATTTTATAGTTTATGTTTCCATCTTTGAAGCTTTTGTAAGATCTGTTCCTTCACAAAGCTAATAGCCTTTGTTTTAGATCTACCCTAAATTATTAGTAGTCTTAAATGTCGCCTTAGATTGGACTCAATAGGAATATTAAGAATAACAACAACCTCCACCTTAACTTCCCTTGGGGTATTTGAATTAAAAGAAAAAAAATACTAGACTTTCCAAAATTCACAAACTTGAATAAAATCTATATAATAGGTATGTATAGTCCTTTTAGCTTAAGAACCTCCTCTGCCTTTGCTTCAACAAAGAAAAGAGAATTATCTACAAAAAGGAGATATATTAGCATAGGATGGAACTGCCTCATCTTAGTGCCCTCAAAATTCCCTTTCCTTTAGTATGTTAAGGCCACTAAAAAGAACACCTACCACAAGAATGAATAGGTAAAGCGATAGAGAATCACTTATCTGATACCTCTTTTGGGCTTAATGTTTCCCATAGCCTTTCTATTAAAGATAATATTATAAGATTATGTTTTGCTACAAAACATAATCCACCCAACCCAAATATGTCCAAGCCCATCTTCACCAAAATAGCTTCAAGAAAGTCACCTTCAATCCTATCATAAGCTTTGTTCATATCCATTTTATAAACCATGTAATTTTATATAGTTATTCGAGTAAGTAATTTAGGACATTAATGAAATTAACTCGAATGATGTAAAAACTTATAAATAGATTCGAAAGATTAGTTTGCACCCCATGAACTCAATTTTCGAAAATATAATAAAATAATAATACAGCTAAATAGTATAATTTAATTATGTATATATTATTTATCGTAAACAGGTTGAATATGTTCCATTAATTCATGAACTTTTAAAGATAAATTATATATATAATAAAAATATTTGATGACATAAAATAATATATAAAATATGTGTATATACCCCGTTGGTAGTTATTATGTGTAATTATATACTTGTAATTATCTAAAATATCCGATTTAATGTCAACTAAGCTAAAATAAGCTATAAAAAATATAAGAAATTAATAAAAAAAAATCAAAAGGCAATTGGACTATGATTAGAATGGCATGTGGAGTGAGTAGCTAGGTGTGGGAGCATTAGCAAACCAAAATATACAAAGGAACATGGTATATAAGCTTGGTATTAAGAGGAGAGAGAGGATAAAAATTTCAAATCAACTCCAAAACTTTAGAAAAAGGTTTAGGAAGCTCTCAATCATAATCTTACATGCAAATAGAGGTTAGGGAAAATAAGTTGGAGATAAAAAAATACAAGAAGAAATTTAGAAAAACATATACAAAAATGGAGTATATGCAGTTAGGGAGAAGCGGGGGACAAGAGGCCACCACCAGGCAATGGTGAACCCATTGTCTAAGCCAACCGATAAGGTGGCTACCACCATTGATGGCTAGAGTTAAATTTTTTAGTAAGGTCCCAATATAATCCGATTTTATATAATTTTGTAAAAATATAAAAAATGCTCAAAAAATTATGAAAAATAAATATTCTTACATATTTTTATATGTAGAATTTAGAAAAAATATTGTTTTGTAAAAATTTAATAGTTACAGCATATATGCTTAAGAAATCGATGAAACCGAGCAATTTTTAATATTAATAAATAGGTTTAACAACGTACTTTTGCCTTCAAAATTTTTCTATAAACTACCATATATTTATACTAAATTGTTATGAAGAGATTTTTCACAAAACTATTTTCTATAATTTTATGAATTTTTTAGCTCTAAATTATTATTAAAATGGTGTTTGTGGTAAAAACTATTATATTTTTCTTAAAGACCTCACTTGGATTCTGAGTTTGGGTGATTAATGGAGTGTTTATGGTATCCTAGAACTGTTGCATTGGATTTTGTAGAAAGGAGTTTTAAGAAATCAATAATGATCCCTAAAATGTATAGTTTAGTAGTGTTTAATCTTAAAGGAATGGTAGATGATGATGGGTTTCATCAAGAATTGTGATGTAATGAGGTTAAGAAATATTATTTGAAGTGTTACTTTAGTTGTTTTACTAGAGCTTAAGGTGGAAGTGGATGAATCAACAAAGCTGTATATAGAATTGAACTTGGATAGAGGATAACTCAGAGGAAGTGAGAGGCAAATGTTCTATTAGATATTGATTCAGAAGTCTAGTTAAAGACAAAATTTGAAGAGAAGTATAGACAGGGGAGCCTTAGAGGTTGAGTTAGAAGGTGGACTTTTAAAAAATTAGAAATTTACTAGAGTTAAAGGATATTCTACCAAAAGATTTAAAAGTTGAGTAAACTACACGGTTGATTCAAAAGGTACCTTAAGGGATAGTTGAAGCGAAAATATATGAGTGGGAGCACTTAAAAGTTGTTTCAGAATATAATTCATAGGAAATCTTAAGTAGTTATCGGCCTCAAAAGATGATTCAAAGGATAATCCTATTAAAATCTTAACCCTGATATGGGTTAGGGGATAACTCAGAAGTTTCCAATTTAGGAATTTTAAGGGTGACTTAACTTAGAAGTAAGCTCAGAAGGTGTTTATTGAAAATCTTAAGGATTTACTAACCTTAGAGATTGATGCAAAGGCTAAATTTGTGGTGAACTAAAATGTCTATATAGTGCAGAAGATATCTCAAAAGCATCTCTAGCAAATGATCCAAGGGCATCTTAACTCAGGGGATAACTCAAAAGGTAACATAAACTTGTAGCACTATTCTAAACTTCCAATACTTAAGGTGTAGGCTAATAAAACAACTAATTAACCTAATTCTACTATAGACAAGTAAACTAGCAATATTTCCTACTTTATATGCAAAACAAAGTATTGCATCGGGATAAATATAAAAGGACACCCACAAGGACAAGTGATCAACTGAGTTTCAGATAAGTAAGATCAATACTTCACTACACTTTGAAGTAGTACCTAAGAATACTTGGAGGTCTTAATATGTATCTTGTTTGTGATTGCAAGTTAGTAGCATATGCGTGTGCAGCGCATGTGTTTGAATATCATATCACAATTATGGAGTGTTGGATTATTTGTATTGATTGTTTTATAGTATTACTTGCTTTAGATTGTTTGAAATTGCTTGATCATCCCAAAAGCAATTTAACACAAACTCAATTTAACTATTAACCGAATTTGCATCACAACCCACTAGAGGAAAAGATTAGGATTCTCAAGCTAAACACAAACCTTTCGATGAGAATAGTAGAAATGGTTATATCTCCATCTTTAGTCAAACTAAGTGATGGTGACGGGAGATAAGGTCATGGTAAGGTCAAAGACTGTAATTTGAAGTGAAGTCTTAGGCGAAGCGTATATCTCCGTTGCACAAACCGCAGTTTGGTTCCAATTTACAAGTATGCAGCATCAAACTCTTCAAAACACGGATTAGAGTGGATACAATTTCTCTGATCTCATGATAGCGAATCAACGTTGTATGATGGTATTTTCTTGAACATGAATTACATTTAATTAACCTTACTTGAATACCCTGGTTACTTAATGATAGATATATGTTATTGTTTTTGTCTCACTTATTAAGCAAATTGTCTCTTACTCTCCTATAACTATTTTATGGGTTTTTAGTAGACTTATTAATATTATACTAAATTCTAGAAGACTAGAGAACAAGGTCAAGGAGTGAGATTCAAGACTAATGGGTTATGTTCTTATTTATTTGTCGATTCTACTAACTTATAGGAAAACTAATAAGGTCTCTACTAATAACCCTCTAGTTTTCAATTATGAATACTGTTACTACAAAAGGTCGCAACACATGTTGATATCTATTAAACTCAAAATTAGATGACTTAAAGTGGGAAAGTGGTGAACACCTTACGTAAGCTATATCTATGTTAACGGCTAAAGTAGCTAACTTCTAGCTTATGTTAGATTATATGGCAGAACTATTACGACTTTCTAGTTTAGGGCGTGACACATTTTAACTATACAAAACTATTTCTTATCCACTTTTTTATTTCTTAGAAAATAGAATAGCTCATGAGCAATCACAATGTTACCTTATATCAATCGACTTAAAATAAAAGCACTTTGATTATTCGACACAAGATAACCTATGAAATGCTTAAGCTTATCAACAAAAAATTTTTAGATGATTTTGTACAAAACGTTGCAAAGGCTAATAAGATGAAATTCGGTAACATTTGTAGGGATAGGGACTTTAGGAATTAATATTAGATCAATTTGATTAAGAAAGATAAGGATAGTACATGAGTTGAAGAATGATTGAACAGCTGTAGTGATAGAATCCCTTATGATGTTCCAAAAGTGTTGATTAAACATCACTAAATATCCATCAAAACCTAGAGCTTTGAGGGCTTCCAATTGAAAAGTTGCTTCTTTTACTTCCTCAACACTCACTATCCTACAATGTACTCTATTCATGCCATTAGTTACCTTCCTCTCAACCTATTGCAAACACTCCATCTAGTCCCTAACACAAGGAGTATAACTCGCCAAAGTAATTAGCACACTTTTGGCCATTCTCTTTCTCATCACTCACCAATATGCCATCTCTACTATTTATTAATATGATTTTATCTTTTTGTCTTCTATTAAGGGTCATTTGGTAGAAAAAAGATGTATTATGGTCCCTAAATTTTAACCAGTTTATCTGGGAATGTTGACGGTAGAACATCTCCTCATTCTTCCTGTAACTATATAATTCATTAAGGAGCTCTTCTTCATCCTCCTCTTCCTCTTCAAGTGTTCCCATATCTTTCTCTTGTAATTTTGCTAATTTATCCAGAATTTTCCCCATTTCAATTCTATTATTAGGAAAAAAAATTTTACTCCATTGCTAAAATGCTTTTTAGAAACTCAAAAGACTCACTCTAAGATCTTTAAACCCATTTCCTTTTCTATTGCACTTCCAATTATCCTTAACTACTGCTTCACAACTCCTTTTAGTCAACCACATATTTTCAAACAAGAATCCATAGTCGAAAAGTGAAGAATTTGAGTATTAGAGAAGTCAAAACCACTCAAAAGATAGTAAAACCTTGTCATTCTTTCACCAAAACTTTCATCACATCTTTTATTCGACCAAGTATACTTTTGGCCTTTAAATCCAAGATCTTATAATTTAGCATAAAAAACAAATGAACGAAATCTATCAATTTGTCCAGCATCCCTCCTTTAACCACCACTTTTCTTATGCTCCTCAAGGATCTTGTTAAAGTCACCAGCACATAGCTAAGGGAAAGTATACCCATGTAGTGAGGATCATCTTAGAATTAGCTAAAGAGACCATTACGTTAATGAAATTTCTTTAACTATTAACAACCTTACCTCTAAAGTCCACCAAATACATATACCCTTCGATAAGCCAATAGGTGGCACATAACAAACTTCAATGCAGCCCAATTTATTCCTTAATCTTTCCTTCTTCTTTTTTTGTGTTATCTTTAGCTTCCAATAATCAAACAAAACTACGCTACATTTATTTATGAGCACTTTTAGGTTGTTAACTGTTTCCGAAGGCCCTAACCTTTAATGATTCCAATAAATAAGCTTCATGGTGATCTTGTGGCTATTAAAGGCAACCACTACCACCTATGTTATTATACTTTATCACTAAGACATCTATCAA
Organism: Lumnitzera littorea; assembly: GCA_024138015.1. Lineage (NCBI taxonomy): Eukaryota > Viridiplantae > Streptophyta > Magnoliopsida > Myrtales > Combretaceae > Lumnitzera > Lumnitzera littorea. Next base: position 38,384,580 of record JAMXBB010000005.1, on the reverse strand, counting down.
GGATTTTCTATCAAACGCTAACTTTAATTTCTTACAAACCTAATCACTATCTTCAGTAGTATCCTCGATTCTTTTAGTTTTTAATTTTTCCAGTTGAGGGACTATCTCAGGAGTAACATCATCACCTTCACTACTACAAACAATTTCCTTAGTTGCAACTTGCATCATTAGAGGAACATGTTTAGTATTATTGCCTCTAGCTTATTCATCTATTGGGATATGGTTATCAACAAGTTTCTTATCGTTGCCATCGACAACTACAACTATAGTCTCAAGTAATACTTTATCTATATTTTTAGAATTTGGCTTGCTAGTAGGTATATTAGTGTCATTTGTAGGGATAGTATTCTAGGTATGGGCATGGACAGGTGGTTTCAAGAGTGAGTTTAGGGCTATTTATGAGTTGTGTTTGACTCCAAGAGATCATTGTTTGCAGAAAGCGAATCACTTAGATCGGAAAAGGGAAGGAGGGAAAGAAGAAGAAGAAGAGAAAGGGGGTGGGTGTGTTTTGTTTAGTTCAGGTTTAGACTAAGGTGCTTTCTAGATGATCCTTTCCATGGTGGTAAATTTTGTTTCTTAGATTCGGGGTTGTTCTTAAGGTTTAGTGTTTGGGTTATGATTTTCCTTATTACTATGAGCAAGATATGGGAATACATTCCGCGCAAGAAAGGCTCTCATCCATTGGGAAAATTCTCAGAAGCTTCATCCTTAAAATTACAACTCTTAACCACATGACCTAACCTACCACAATTGAAATAGAATTCCACCATTCTTTCATACTTAAATTGCACCTTATGCCTCCCACAATTCGCTCTAGATAGCCTAGATTTCAGGGGTTTAGAATAATCCACTTTCGCATTTACTATAAGAAACCCTCCACAAATTCCCATCAATGAGCCCAAATCTTCTACCTCTAAGATCTCTCTAATTTTACTACCTAAAATTTGAACATTCCTCATTATCATTTGGTCCAATTTGAGTCCATGAATCTAAACCCAAAAATCAATTCTATCTATCTTCACTTCTTCAATATTAGCTATAGATTTCTACTCTATTAATGCCATATAGATTCCCATAAGTACCCATAGATTATTGTGTAGCACTCTAGTAGTAGTATACGGAGATGAAAAAGTACAAAGAAAAAGGTTTTGCCTAAGGATTAATATAATCACTTCACCATACTCCTTCCATGAATTTTTTTAGAACATTTATAATTTCCATCTTGTTGAGTGACTTATCACCTTACCTTTGAGCCACTTATCATTTGGTTAACCTCTAATTTTAGGTTCTCTATGGTATCCTAATATGTTGAATATAATTATCAAAATTATGATTTTACAAATTTATAATTTTAGCAAACTCTTTCGAGTTAACTCGTATATAAACTCTTTTATATATAAAAATTTACGTTTTTAATCGAGTTTACCGATTCTATATATCTAAGTTAAATAGGCTAAAAAATAAAAAAATACAACTAAGTACTTACAAGCTATCAACTATCAAGACATTACATCATTTTTCCCATCCTATTTTATTTTTTTTTTTATCTTTTTCTCTCTCTTAATACTTTATTTTATGTTCACAACATTCACTTAAGTTTCAGTTCTAATAGTGAAGATTATAAGAAAAACTATATAATTTAATTTATGCTATCAATAGTTTGAAATAAATTGAAATATTTGATTCTCTTTAGTTCATTGTTTTTTTTTTTTTTCAAAAGAAAATAACAGAAAAACTTTAGTTTCAACCTTGTTTATTCTTCTTCTGTACATGTTTAATTATATATTATTAAGAATTTTTTATGAAAAAAGTACTTAATCTCTTTATTTCTGTATTTCCATCATGTATTTTAAGTTTTGAATAACTATTATAAGCATCTCCATAATTTTCTAAAGTTATTTTGCATAATTTATAAAAACTTACATTTTACATTTCAATTCTGCTAACCCTTTAGTGATTATATATAGAATCGCAAGTATGACAACCTTGGTGTTAAATCTTCATAGATCGACATTATAGGGGACTATCAACAATCATACAAAAGACAAGGAAAAATTAGGTTAATATCAATAAGAGGGAAAGATAGAGACCCACTAAGAACAATCCAATAAGGAGATAAGAAGAACAAGTAGGTAAGAGCAAGAACACAATAAACGAAGAAGAAAAAAAGAATTACATCATAATGATGATGATGATGAATGCAAGGAAGATAGGTGAGATAAAAGCAAGAGTAAACTGTCATACCTTAAACTAGGGAGTTATAACAGTCCTGTCGTATAAACCAACCTAAGCTAAAAGTTAGCCACCTTAACTACTAACTTAGGTATAGTTTACACAAGACATTTACCACTCTACTATTTAGAAGCGTCCAATGCAATATCTAATAGATATCAACTTAGAGTCTAACTTTTCTAAATAGCTTCTAAAAATAATTTTATGACTTAAATATTTGAGAAAAAAAATTAAGTTTTAGAAATCATATAAAGAATAAAATCTTGAATTTGATGAAAAGTTTCAAGAAATACATTGTTATAAAAAGATAAAGTGGCCACTAAAGTTTTATTAAAATCCATAGGTTTACAAAGTATGGAATAAATCTCCTCAACTGAAAATTAGGGGTTCATTCAAGAAGACCCTATTATTTTTCTTAAAGGTTGGTACAATCAATAAAAAAAGGAGTAATCCAACCTATTAGTCTTGAACCTCACTCCTAGACCCCGTTCTCTAATCATTTAGGACTTAAAGTATCGTTTGAAAAATCTATCGGAATCTTGCAAAACAATTATAAGGAAATAAGTGACAACTTATTCAATAAGTAGAACGAAGACAATAGCACATATTTGACACAAAGCAACTAAAATTTTCAAGCTAGTTTAGTAAGATGCTATGCATGTATAAATAAGTGCCATTGCACAATGTTATTTAGTTTGTTATGAGATCAAAGAAGTTATACTTGCTCTAATCCAGGTTGAGGAGTTTAAAGTCGTACACTTCGTGAATCAAAACCAAACCGGAGCTTATGTAATGGAGAACACGCTTCACTTAAGACTTCACTTCGAACCACGGTTCCCAACCTTATCGCGACCTCCTCTCCTATCATTTAGTTCGAGTGGAGAAAGGACCATTTCAACTATCTTTATTAAAGGATCCGTGTTTAACCTAAGAATTGTAGTCGTTTCCCTTAGTGGGTTATGATGTACATCTAGTTAGAAGATAAACCGAGTTTGTTTTAAATTGCTTTTAAGGTGGCCAAGCAATTCCAAATAGTCCTTAGCAAGCAATATTATGAGACAATTAATACATAAGTCCAGCACTCAAAATAGCACAACCATATTTAAGCATACGCGTTGAATGCGCTCAGGCAACTAACTTATAATTACAAATAAGACATATATTAAAGTTTCTAAATATTCTTAAACAATACTTCAAAGTGTAGTGAAGCACTGATTCTACTTACCTGGAACTCAATTACCTATTAATTAAGCTTGTTGACTTATCCTTGTTGGTGATCCCTTGATATTTATCCCAATTTAGTAGTTTATTCTGCATATAAATTATGGAATATCACTAATTTACTTGTCCATATAAGAATTAAGTTGGTTAGCCATTAGTTTATTATCATATGCTATACGATATTGGAAGTTTATAATGGCAATATAAGTTTATTTTACCTTTGTTACTTTTCGAGCTATTCCTTAAGTCAAAATACCCTTACAGTATTTAACTAGAGAAGTTTCTAAGCTACTCTCCAAACCATATAGGTATTGAAGTTCATCATAGATTCAAACTCTGAGTCAATCTTTGAAATTGATAAATCCCCAAGATTTTTTCCAGTAAACACCCTTTGAACTAAGTTATGAGTTAGGTTACCCTTGAAATTCTTAAACTAGAAAGCTTCTAAGTTATTCCCTAAGCCATATCAGAGTTAAGATTTTAACAAGATTAACCTCTGAATCATCGTTTAAGTTTGATAAATATTCAAGATTTCCTACGAATTACCCTCTAAAGCAATTTCTAAGTGCTTACACTCATGTATTTTTACTTCAAATACCCTCTAAGGCACCCTTTGAACCAACCATATAGTCTACTTAGTTTTAGTTTGAGAAACTAATTCAACACTTCATTTAACACTTCACAACTACATTACTCTTCAGACATCTCATTCAACATATCATCTTTCACTGGTCCTCAACTTTATGTTTTACCAACATATTCATATAAGTGGCAATACCATGATACATGTAATTACTATCTGTAAAATTTAATTCAATACCATTGGTAGATGATAATTTACTCCAATAATCAGCTTACCACATATTCCAAGCGAGGTCTATAGGAAAAAATATATTAATTTATAGTAAATTTATCATTTTATTTACAATTTAGGAATCGAAATTAATTAAAAATATAAAAAATAGTTTTGTTGAAAAACTTTTCATAGCTTTTTAGTATAAGTAAAGAAAAATTTATAGAAAAATTTCGAACTTGAAACTACATCAATAGGGCAATTCAAATTAATATTGAAAATTGCTTGGTTTTATCGATTTTTTAAGGACGTATTATATATCTTTTAATTTTATACAAAATAATATTTTTCTTGAATTCTATACATAAAAAAAGTACTTTGAAATAAATTTTTCTATAATTTTCTAGGTGAAATTAATAATTTTTTTTTTGGAAAATCAAGCTAATTTAGGATACTCACTAGAAATTGGAGCTCCAACTACCAATGTTGACCACTACCTTGTCAAAAATGCTAAGCTTAACCTGTTGCTTCAGGCGATGGTGATGGTTGTTAGCCTTCAATTGCTACTTGAACTCCTTACAATCTTGATTTATACCCTTTTTTTTTTTTATAATTTTACCTTACTTTTCCTACTTAGTTTCTTCCTACTTGCATATTTTTCCACACTCATAATCTACATGAAGGAGCATAAGGAGATGCTTTCCTAATTTTTAGAACATGGTAGTTGGAGTTGGAGTATTTTCTCAATCCAAATTGTTTTTCTTTTTCTCCTTTTTAATTTGCTTGAAAGCAAGGTGTCCTTCCCTTGTCCAACTCCCCAACAGTTGTCTAAACTTCTGCCATACCAAGCCCAAGTAACTCTAGCTACCCTTTGCTTGTTTTCATTTTTTTTTTTATTTTTCTGTATTTATTTTAGCTTATTCCTTATATTTTTTAGTATTTCAATTAATTACGAGTATTTATTACACATAATAATTACATGCAGAGTACATACATATATTCTATATATTATTTTGCATCATATGATATATTTATTACATATATAATTTATTTCTATAAATTTAAGAGCTAACAGAACATTTTCTACACGATTACGATAATTATTAAATAATATAGTAAAATTCTAATATTTTAGCTATATTATTATTATTTTATTATATTTTCAAGATCAAAGTTCATGTGGTCTCATTAATCAAGGTCTCAAACTCACTTGTAAATTTTTAGATCAATTGGATTAATTTCACTAATGCCCTAAATTACTTGATATATTCCTAATCGCAAGACTGTAGAGCTTACATAAACAAATATTGGAAAAGTTTTACTCCAACGAATTGATACAGGTGTAATCATGAAAACATGAGCTCATTGGTGATGAACTTGTATAATGTATAAAACTAATTTGTTCGAGATTCCCATACACTTAATATGATATTGCTGTTGTTATTTTTTTATTTTTATTTTTTTACTTTTTCTGTTAATATGGTGTAGTGAATGCAAAACAGAATAACAAAACAAAAAGAAAATCATAAGACTGTGATTGCTTTTAGAATGAGAGGATTTTTCTCTCTCTAATAGTTAAAAGAGAGAGCTTTTAAGGTAGAATATTTATTCAACCAAATTGAGCTTCGTTTGGAATTTTTGGATTGAACTTAATATTATAATATCTCAACTTGATTCATCTATATTCCAAGTTATCTCCAATGTAATTTAGTCATTGGAAATTGTTTAGGTCAATTTCTTTTATCTTATAAACTGATTTGTATGCTTTCGACCTTTTTTATGATGGGCGTTTGCTTTGCCTTTGATTGGGATAATGCAAACGAGAGTATCTAAACTTTTGATTTCGGGTAGCTTAATGCCTAAACATTCAAAAGATGAATTATAGTATTCAAAATTTGAAAATGTGTTCACTTGAATGCCTGAACTTTTGATTTCAAGCAATTTAGTATCCATTATGCGTATAATATCTATTAAATGTAGATACTCAAATGAACAAATTTGTAATATTTGAATACTAAAATTCAAGTTTTAAATATTTAAACATTAAATTGTCTAAAATTAAAGTTCCAGGGCTCCCTTATGTATTATCTCCATTCGATCTTATAATTTCTTCTTAAACTTGCATCTTTAATATAAACATTACCACATCCTCTATACCTATTAGAAAAAAAAAAGCCCTAGTAGCATCTTTAGTTGGATGATTGTTAAACTGCAAATCATCATTATCAACTTTTAGGATTTGAAATGCCTATTAAAAATTTAAACACGTAAATGGGAGTCTTGGGATGGGCAGAGGTTTAACTTTTAAGCCCTACCCTCCTTTCCCATTCCCAAATAGTGTGGAGTAGGTCAATTTTTTTAGTATAGGTAGAATTAGAATCCCCAAATTGAATAACTTATTGGAAAATATATATATACACGCACAAAAAGAGGAATCGGCATAGTATAATTCTAAATAGAAATGCTAAATTGTAATACGGTTATGAATGGTGTCCGCATATATAGCTTTTACCATTCCATATTAAGAACATTTCGACACAAATTGTGATCCCTAATCTCTTATGATGGCTGGTTTATTTAATTTAAACTTGACGGGTCATTTATGATATGCGACAATATAATTATTTTCTTCACATGATAATTTAGAGTAAACGTACAACGGGTTTATATATCACAATTCGAACTCTCTTTGTTTTCCGCGCCATCCACTCTCAAATTCTTCTATTAATCCCTAGAGAATCAACAGGCTGATGAAGATTTAAGGAAAGGATCCGATGAAGACGAAGAAGAAGAAGAAGAAGAAGCTGAAGCTGAAGCTGAGGCATCTCCTTGAATACGTGCCTTAGCTTGTTTAATATTCCCAGTAAGTTGCTGCACTAGGCTCATGAACTCTTCAGGTTTGACATGAATGATTTTAGGTGATCTCAAGAACACTATTACTGGATCTGATGATGGTTTCTTCAGGATTTTATGGGAACATTTGTTCACATCTAAAAAAGCAGGTCTTGGATCATGTAAATGACAAGGTTGTCCATTTTTAGAGGACATAATTCTGGGATAGTCACCGAAAAATCCTATGAAAATGAAAGTGTGTGTGTGTTTGAGTGCTCTTACTTCCTTCAGAAAATCAATATATATCAGTAACTTTGGTGGGGTAGGCATATAAAATGCCAAAGAGTAGAGACTGCAATATGAATCGATTGATTTACTTGAACAGGTCTTTTGAATGCAGAATATTTTCTTGGTCATACGCTTCTGCCGGCAACTTTTGGATATGGAACAATATTAGAAGATATAATGATTTTGTGGAGAAAATAAAATACTCAAATTTGTATTTTACACAAATGATATTATAGATGATGATAGAGTGGGTCATGGGTTTTTAAAAGTTAGATAAAATGTAAAATAAAATAAAATTTTAATAATATTTAATATTCTTACTCTTTAATATTATAGATAGTGAGTTACCAAAAAATATAAAAATTGTAGATAGTGAGATAATCACGTGTTTTTTACTCAAAGCATTTTTAGTGCTCTCCAAAACAATACATAAGCAACGTGAATAAGACTTTAACTTTTCACCCCTTTTTTTTTTTTTTTTTTTTAAAGAATGATTTATTGAATTCAATTTACTGTTAAGATAAAGTTAAAAAGGAAAAAAAAAGTCTACATTTGGTAAAAATAGATAAAATTTGATAAATAAGAATATTTATAACCACCCATAATAGTTACTATAATATAAAATGTAATATATGTTATTTTCTTTTTTATTTTATCCATCATTAAACATTATATTTAACGTCTTACATTTTTTCATGTGAAAATACTCATATGGTAAATAGAGTTTATAGTTGAGGCCATGAACTTAATATTTGAATAGGTAAATTATATTTTGAATAAATAATATTTTTACCCACAATACATTAATATTATTTTCTTCAGTAAATTGGTTCTTTATTGCAGAAGCAGTTGAGCTAATGGTCTGCTTAGAAGCAATAGGAAGCAAGATTGGGTCCAAGACTGACGAAGTCGAAGTCAATAAAAAGTCGTCAAAAGTCAACGTGAATAAATGTTGACTTCTCTCCATTTCCATTTTTGTCGTATTGATCTCTTTTCATTACTCTTAATCGTATGCTTTCGTCCTTTTCAAGGAAATTTTGCTCTCCCGAAAGAAAAGGGGGAAGTAGGGTTTCTTTTATTAAATATATAATTCAAGAATATTCAGCTCAAAAATCATTGATTATTTATAAAGATACCTTAAAACTTAGAAAATATATTTTCATCGGTTCAAAACTTTTGAAAAGGCATATATTTATCTTACAAAACTTTAAAACCATACTTAAAAGGCTATAAATAATAGCTTTAGATGTTCTTGCGGTGGTTCTCGAGATAAATGCAATTTTGAAATTTTTTAAAAGGTAAAACTATATTTTTGAGCTTTATATATCTACACATAGCCAATAGAGTTAAAACGATAACCTTAAGACGTCAAACAGTTTTTTTTTTTTTTTTTTTTCAATTTAAGATGTCGAATAGTTAGGCATGAATTTTTTGTCTTATAAATTTGCATCCACCTATTAAGAAACGAATCGAATAATTTCATGAGAAGTTTTACACAGTTATGTAAAAATCAAATCCAGCTCTTTATTAACTAAATTATTTAATTATTCTATGTTTATATTATAATTCAATAAAGTCCCCCCTAGTTTAAATATTTCATTGAAATCAATATTAGTTCCATTGCTTTTAAAAAATCCTCTACATATTTTAACCATGAATCATAACGCCGATACCTCTTAGAGTATGTATATCCTATAGTAAATTATCTTCGTAGATACTATATTAATGTATTAAGAAACTCTCTTTTTTAAATAATTTCACAATTTATTTTAAGTTAATTCACTAAAGTTTCTTAAAATTTTTTTTTTTAATTTTTGTGAGTCTCATTACTACACTTTTAGCCAATGAAAATTTAAAGAAATTAAAAAAAAAATAAAAGTATTGCACCTTGCTGCTTTATTAGAGAAGACACTCTCTAGGAGTTACTTAGCTTCAGGAAATGCACCAAGAAACCTGCGTTATTGATGCTGTTAGTCATCATTTAATGGAGAATATTGTTGGAAGTTTGAGAGAAGCTTTACAATTTGTTGACCCTAGGCTATAAATTCTAATTTCTACAGCTAAATTGAGGAGCAAAATGGCAAGCGGTGGTTCCAAAGGTTTTATTAATTTGAGTTTAATTAATGTTGTACATTATTTCCCCCACTATAGTACAACATAGGAAAGAGGGGATTCAAATCTAATCCATTGCATTGAGAAACCAATGTTTATTTTATTAAATTATGATGTCCTACCTAATGTTGTATATTGTAAGACAAAATTAGCCTGATTAAATCTTTTCATTTTCACTTGCATATTTGCAATGCTTGATCATTTGTTGTTTAGAACCAATGAAGGAATTGGCCGCATTGACCATCTATTTGTGAATGTTTTACACAATGAGCCTTAATAAAAGGGGATAGACTTAGCTTGAACTAACCCAGAATCGTCAAGTTGGTTCATCATAAATTCCATTGGTTTGTGGGTTGGTTTTTGGATCCATAAACTAGATTTTCAATAATTTTTTTTTTGTTTTCACGGTTTGCGATGTATATATATAATGTGTATTATATGTATTTATTATATTACATATGCTAATATGTATGATATATATATAATATATATGTTAATATGTTGAATCATAATAATATGTATGTATATATATGTAATTAATATAGAAATATAATATATATAATATGCATAAATATATATATGTAAATTGAAAAAAAAAATCGATTCATGGCCACCTGTTTAGATGGATTTGAGGTGCTTGAACTAACTAAGTCCACATAAACTAACAAGTCTATAGCTAATTCAAGCTTATCAGACATATTAATTTTGATTTATTAAACCGATAACTCGAATTAGCCATTCTAAAGTTTAACAAGGAATACATAAGAAGAGTTTTGCATTGTTATACTATTGGTTACAGAATCACTTTATGAATGGAAAGGATTGTATTTTTAAGTTTTTGTGAAATATTGGAAAGTTTAAAAGGTTGAGGAGCCACTTACATTATGCTCATAAATGAACAAAGCTGTGTTCCTACATATGTTGGCTTGTGACAAAAAAATAGGATCGTTACATAAAAATGTGGAAGTTCTAGCCGAAAAATATAAAAAAAAAAAAAAGAAAAAAGAAGAAGATAAATTTAAAAGATCCGGTATGACAGTTGATCAATGCTTCAATAATGTATTTTAAGTGATCATTTATCGATAAGTTCATTTTTTCAAAAACGATGGAGTTAATGCATCATAGCTGGTAGAGATGGTTCTAGGAAGATAATATACTCAACTTTTTTCTTTTTCTTCTTTGTTTTCTGTTTTGGTCAAATGAAACCGAGACAATTTAATTAGCTTTGTCTATTGATATTTCAATTTTCTGGTAGAATCGTTTAGGTCTGGTTAAACATACCTCCCGCTAATCTATCAATGCTAGCGACCCCGGTTTGTTAAATTAATAGCAGAGAGATAAAAATGTGTTGCTTACTGGTTAAAGACGGACAATAGACTGGAAATAGTAAGATCGTGTTGTTTTACCACTGTATTAACTAAGAATGGATCATGACGAAACTCGCTTTGAGGAAAGATCAAGACTTCGCCAAGGGTCACACGGTCCCACATGGCCTCTTGAGATCTGTTTACATTATTAATTCACGGAGGTTTGCATTGAACGCTATTTGCTTTTATCATTTCTTCGAATTTGCTCTTCGGTGCTGCCTCTTTCAAATGCCCCTTTGTATTTCCAATTCAAGGTCTACTCAATTTTAATGCATCAGAGTTGTATATGTAATTATATATGGAAGCACATGTGAACAACAAAGAAATTAATGTCTCCACACTACAATCAGCTGAACTAGATTAAGGAACAAACATCACGAAGTCCACCAAAACTAAATAGTTCTTTTTCTCATTGAGCAGAGTCAAAAACCATCCACTACTAAGAGGCAGCAGCTTTCTGCTTCTTGGGCATTCGGTAGCCACCAACCACACAAGCATGGTCTCTCTCAAACGGCTCAAGAGTAACTTGTTCAGATGGTTTGAATTGTTCTGCTTGCAGTTTCTTTACTTCCTGGGAAAACACAGCCTCTGCTGGGATAGTTGAATCAATGCAGTTTGCCTGGGTCATTAAAAAGAGTGTTAAGACACCAAAGCCGTAGGTTAGCAATAATAACAGAACACCATGAAAGGAAATATATGACCTTGATTGAGATAACAAAATGGCCACCAGTTTTCAGGAAATGTGATGCATTTAGTGCCAAGATTCTTGCCTGCATATAGAAGTGAAAAATGATTGAATAAATTCTCAAGAGGACATGAAAGGAAGTTGAAGGGAGCCAGTAGAATAAAGAGGAACACTCGAAAGGTCACTTTATAGGATCGGCAAATCTAATTTTTTGAAGTTTCTAATAAACCTAGAAAGAGAAAACCAGACAATGAATATTAACTATATAATACAGGAAGTGAATACATCATTTTCACCCAGAAAAGTATAAAATTATTAACCTGCCAAGTGGTTATTTAGGATAATTAATGAAGTAACCTGCCAATCTTGTAAGAAAGAGAAACAGAAACATATATTACATACCCCCAATAGGCTTGGATAATTGAAACAGGCATATATTAATACTGCCTAAAATCTCATCAACAAATGATAGTCATTCATATCATGCATCTTATAGAAAGCCAAGTCACCTTTATATTTTTTTTTAGGTAAATGACTATGCATTGGAATAATGTAATTGGCACAATAGCATTCATGTAACAAAAACAGCATGCACATAAATATTCTCAAATGCTAGTGTCATATTGGACATGATAATTGATTAAACCAGTCTGTGCCCTAAACTCAGAGGATCAGCAAGTTATTTCTTCCAAGAAACTCGTATGGACTGATAAGAGAACACTATGGGAATGTGAGAATTTATTCGACTCAAAAGTTAACCTTAAAATAAGAAATACCCCCTTATTCAGAACCTACATAAAGCAGCAACGTGCACCAATTTCTTAAGAAGAAACTGTCTAGGTGAATGAACAATTGCAAGGTAACTTAGTGACATTGAAAAACCCACAGGCTGAAATAATCAGCTAAAGGTAACATACATCAGACAACTCGAGTTAGCATCATCCTTGATGTCTTGAAGGGGAATCCGAGTTATTTCATCATTTGAAGTTTTGAGAAACAAACACATGATAGTATGTATGAAAGATTAAACATATTTAAATGTTTGGGAGGCAAAAACAATTTAAAAAAATAAAAAAAGAACCTCAATTTGGTTACACTCATGTGAATTGCTTACACACATACACATCCATAAGAAGATTTTTTTAAAAAAATACAAAGAAATGGGACCAAATCCAACTGCATCAGACTACTCGAGTTGGCATCACCCATGATGTCTTGAAGGGGAATCCGAGTAAAATCATCATATGCATAGTAAACATAATGAAAGTAGATTAATGAAGACAGGTTAAAAGGCAGAGTTTGCACATTCCACATCCTCTTCAAATAAAGAGATAGCAAAGATGAAATCATTATTATGGGGGGAAAAAACAAAGGCCAGCAACATGACCTCAAAGAGGACAAGTATACTGGCTGCAAGAAGCAAAATTTTGGTTGTTATACCTAGAAAGGAATTAAAGAGTTCTCAAAAAGATAAAAAAAAAAAAAAAAAGGTCAAAGTACTATTCAGAGAGAAAAAAGAAAAGAATGAACAGATTCACAACAAAACTAGGGAAGAAACGAGGAGAAAAGAAAAAATTGGTAATTTAAGTTTCCCCCAACCCCCCTAACAAAAAAAAAAAAATCCAAACAAAGAAAGTTTTAAAATTTAAGCAAAACCAATTAATAAGAAAGTGGGGAAATCGCCAACAAAATGAAGATTAAGAAAAAGCACATAAACAAAACCAAAAATAGATTATTAAATCTCCCTATTGATGCATAAAACTGGTTGTTCTTACCATAATATCTGCAGACCAGAAAATAAATCTACTAAATAAAAATTAAATTGTATGAACCTGATCGGGCTGTGCAACATCAGAAAAAATAACATCCACCATGCCAACAAGCATTCGATATTTTGCTGGATGTCTAGCATCTTCAATAATGGGAATGACATTTGTTCTCTTCTTGGCCATGTTAACCAAATCTCTTCCACTCCTGTGAGAGAACTCCACAGCATACACTACTCCAGTCTGCCAATGAAAACATAAAAGCATAAGCATTTTGTTTCATTTAAGCAAAAATAAAAGAGGAAAAAAAAAAAGGTGCTGCAAGTCTCACTCACAGGACCAACAATGTCTGAAACATGTGAGACTGTCGTTCCAGAAGCAGCTCCAAGGTAGAGAACACGAGCACCAGGTTTCTTAATTTGATAATGAAAACAGAATAGGAAAATCCTTAGTTAAAAAGATCAAGAGAGGGTAAAAAACAAAAAACTAAATGAGATGTCAACTGCAAAAGCGGGAAACTCACAATCCAGATTTCATCAACACCACCTAGGATGGCAGCCGCCAACTTCGAACGGAAAGGGTTCCAAACTCTGTATTCAACCTTGCTTCCATCTTCATTCTGGAAACAATTGTCAAAAGATTAAATCAATGAAAATGAATGGCTGATAAGAAGAGAAACTGTCAAAACCTCCTCTAAGTCAATCCAAAACATATACAGCAAAATGTCAATGGATAATTAACAAAGAGACCAAGAGGGTAAACCTGCACAGAGATCCTCTTTTCATTATAGACAGATTCACCAGCGACCAAATTCTTTGTGACTAAAGCATCTTCCTTTCCCTTGGCAATAAAGACCCCTTCATGTCTATGAGGTTCAATGACAACCTTGCTTCCACCTTTCATTCCGCTTTTACCACCTCTACCACGTCCACCGCGACTACCACCACCACCACGACCACCACCACGTGCTTTCATAGCACTGCCACCACCTCTTCCACTACCCCTTCCACCTCCTCCTCGACCTCTCCCACCATCACCCCTTCCTCTAAATCCACCACCACGGCCTGCAAAAGATACATCAACATTAAATCATGAGCACACTAACAGGCATCAGATTATCGACTAATGAAGAACAACTGAAACCAGTCATTCTGATTACATTCCAATTACTGCAATGATACTAATTTGCTATTAAACTTTCTCTTTTCTCCTGTGCTTACCCATCCAATAAACTACCTCATTAAATGTAACTAAGGATATATTTCTCTAGCGAAATCTAGAATAGTAACAATCTATCAAGAACATGCTGAAGACCCACAAAAAAAAATCAAAACTCAAGAACGAAAAGGCCCATTTTTCTCCTGGTTATACAAAAAGGGTTCTTTCACAAATACTAAAACATAAGAACCAAGTGACCGCAGCAGAACCACCATTTTATACTGGTAAACCCAATAGACATTAACTTTATTGATACAAAGCAGGAAAAAGACAGAAATATGGAACCAAAAATAAAAATCCGTTTTTCACACATTACACCAAAACCGATTACATGTCTTACTAATCGCAGCTGAGAACAAAAGAGATAAGCTTTTAGGCATTACCTCTTTGAGGGGGTCTCATCTTCACAAGAGCTAGCTACAGAATGGCGGAGAGCTCTGAGTCGAATCAAGTGAGAGATACCGTTGAGTATGGGGGCGATAGTTGGGAGGTTGGAGTGATTTTTATAGGATTCAATTAGGGTTTATTGGTTTGGCTGAAAAATGCTAGGGTTTAGGGTTTTGAAAACTCCAGTGCATGCGCCATGGGCTTGTATATGGTGGCCATAGAGCCCAATAGAAAATAGAGGGCCCTGAAGGACAGATATTGCCCACCGGATACGACTCTGTAAAGGAGAACAATTTCAACATGTATTTTTAGTTAAGCTTAGTTAAGAATAAAAAAATATTGATTTTTTTCCTTTTTTTTTTTTTTTTTGATAGGATACAAGTTTCAAAGGCTTCCAAGAATTGATCCATCCTAGTACTCGTCTTAATTTCATCCAAACTTAACTTTAGAAATCTGATAGGAACCGATTCATTTGTATAGGAATAATTGCATCATGTGAAGAAATTTATTTATTATAGTGATGAAGCATTGTATACATAATTGCATCATGTTTATAACGTAAAATCAAAATAAAAGGATATCTCAAGATTTTGTTTGGGTCAAATGAGAAAATACTGTTCGACTTAAATCGTACTGTACCTTTTCCTCTGTTACATGTATTTTTTTGTTATTATTATCTTCTAACTATATATATTATGACAATACTAGATTATTTGACTCCACACCTTCCTCAAAAATTATTATTGATAATTAATTAAATTACCATTGAGTCTTTTCTATTTGAGTATGAAGACTTATATATATTATCTCACTAGTCTTTTTTATTTTATTTTGTATATTTGATAGATGTCATTCTCTTAGAGGTTGTTATAGTTAGTTATTAGTTTTAGAACTAACAGCTAATATAAATACTCAGTACCTTTCAGTTGTAAGGTTTTAGATCAGAATTTCTGGATAATTCACTATCTGCTACGTCTTCTCTGCTATTCCATGGTTGAAAATGTGAGTTTTCTATTCTTACACTACTTAATGAGTTTGTAATTTGTCATGGTACGGGAGCTTCATTCAGGTACTATCCTTGATTCTATCGCTGTCGCTGCATCAATTTCTTCGTGATTTGATAAATGGAGTTCTTGAATAATCGGAATGATTCAATCATTTTCGATCCATTTCATCTTTTCGAATCTAATCATCCTAGTATGTCTATTGGCAATATTACGTGGCATGAATTATCTATCTTGGAATAGGTCTGTAAAAATGGCTCTTTGAGCAAAATTAAAACTTTGTTTTGTTGATGGTTCGGTTGATAAGCCTCTTGAAAGATGATAAAAGTATATTTTATTCATATTTTAATGAGTAAATTAAAGATAATTATTAATGATTTTATAAAAATAATTTAGAATTAGTACTTAAGTATTATCATTTAAATATTTCAGGTATTAAAATATTCAAAGTGGAAATACAGACAATCTAAAGGAGTTTTACGTAAATGAATAAAATGAAAATAAGTTATGGCATGACTGGAATTCAACACAACCGGCCTATCAGCCAACTTACACTTATACCGACGGCTTTTAGAATCTACGTCACCGGCCTTATCACTTATATACCATCGGCCTTCGTGGCCGGCCTTTATGAAAAAATTAACTTTTAAAAGTTAACCTTAATTTTCTTTATAAATAGTCATGAGTCTTGGATTTTAAGAGAACTTTTCATCTTTTTTAAAATTATATAGTCTTAGAACAGTGAGTAGATAATTCTTGAAGAATTCGTCTGTAGAATTGATTGAATTGTTGAGAAGATTTTTCTTTCACTATGGATATCAAGTTTTGAAATTGCAATTGAAGTTTATTTTTTCCAATTACAAAATTAGTGACATCTATTTTAATTATATTTATGCAATTCTGTAAATTATTCATACTTTCAATTATGAATTTCCTTACAATTTCAATTGCTTTTGTTTCAAATTCCATGGATGGTTAAATTTATTTATGAGAATTGATGAAATCCTAGATAGCTAAGATGATGATTGTGTTCGTGTTATAAGATTAATAGATATATGGATGATTCATAATTGTAATTTCTATGACTTTGATTATAATTGTTTAATTGATTGTAATTGTTAGAAACCCTAGTGATACGAGAGTTAATATAGGGTTTGTTAGAAATTCTTAATTAATTTGATTAATTAATGTGGAAGCAGCATTAATTGCATTAATTAGAAATTATCTAGAGATAAATCCAATGTTTAGCGATTGATTATCCACTAAGACATTAGGGATAATTGATTTATAACATTAGATAATTATAGTATCAAGAGATATATAATTGTAATTTAGAGTTTATTGTCAATTGGAGATGTGGAAACTAACTAATTAATTAGAGGTTTAAATCCTTAAGTTTTAAGGCATAATAATTTCACTTGAATGACCATATAGGTATTAATTTATATAACAGGATAATAATTTGATTTGCACAATCTAAGGTGAATTCTGTTTTCTCACAATTTTCAATTGATTGCTTAGCTTTAGATATTTTATAGTTATTTTCTTTTCAATAGTTTTAGTATAATTATTAGATTAGTTAATTTATTTTTTATTGCCTAAATATTAACAAGAACTAGCATAGGATTAGTAATTTCTTAATCCTCGAGAAATCGATAACTTTAGTTGCTATGTATTACTTAATTCTAACCCAATATACTTGTTAGAGTATTTACGATTTATTTTATATATATAGTTTAAGCGAATCAAAGGATCACCGGATTATGCTAAAATGGATGAGAAATGATTATATAATTAGATATTGGATTCTTAATTCTGTGACTAATGAATTAGCACAAAATTTTTTTTTACACGTGTTAAGCTCAAGAATTATGGCATGAAGTTAGTGAGCAATATGGAGTTGCTAGTGGTTCGTTGATCTTTCAATTCTAGAGTAAAATCACTAACCTTAGATAGAACAATCAAACAATAGGAGTATATTATAATAAATTGAAACATTACTAGGATGAAATTCAAGAATTACATGTGTATCCTATCTACATGTATGGAAGGTACACTTATGCTTTGAAAGAAAGTCTTAGAATATTAGTCCCATACTAAATTGATTCAATTCCTATTGGCCTTAAACAAAGCCTATGAAGGAGTGAGGAATCAACTGCTATCGATGGAGCCATTTCCTACAGTTAATTAAGCTTTCTATCTTGTTTAACAGGTAAAAAAGCAACGATATGTAATAAGGATGAGTTCAAGTGATTCGTAGATGAGTGCATTTTACTCTAATAGAATTAATGTTGTTGCACCAATAAGTATAAATAAAAAAGATGGTAGCAAGAGGAATTTGGTTTGCAAACACTATAAAGGTAAGGGACATACGATTAAATCCCATTTTCAATTAGTAAGGTACCTAGACTGGTACAAGGTTGAAAGATTGGTACAAAAAGGAAAGCGTAGTTTGTCACATGTGTCGTATTGTGCAGCGAGCAACAGTAACAGAGTTGTATTAGAGTCACCACTTTGATGAGAATGTGCCATTCAACACAAGTGCTACTAACTTGAAGTCTTTTGGTGTTGATAAATAGGTTTTATAGGATCAATGTCAAGAAATGTTGAAAATGATGAAAGAGAATCAAGACTTTAATGTTGCAGCAGCTAATGTGGTTCAACATGTAGGTAAAGCTCGCTCAAATTTATGTTTAACAACCATTAGTAATAATAGAGCTTATTGGGTAGTAGACACGAGTACATTAGATCATATGACTCCATTCTCACAAATACTCCATGATAAACACTAATTAAATAAACCAATTTCCCTCAAACTACTAAATGGAAGATTCCTTGAATCAAACATTGTTGGATCTATGCATCTTAATTCCAAATTAGTCTTACATAATGTTTTGTTTGTACCTCAATTCACATAGAATCTTTTAGTAGTTCATAAACTTCTTTCCTAACAATCCTTGGAAGCTGTATTTGACCCTTTGTCCTATAAATTTCAGGAACATACAACTAAATCACTAGTTGCCACAGCAAAGGTAGAAAAAGGATTATACATTCTTAATGTTGATTTCAATTATAGTTTGTAGATGTATGGATTCATTATTAATATCATATGTGTATAGCATGCGCCTAAATGCTTCATGTGAATAGGAAAGGATTATAAAAAAAAAAGAAGAAGAAGAAAAGAATGATGTAGAAAGGGATTAGAGAGGTAGAATAGGCAATCTCAATAAGCCTAAGATACAAGTAACAAGTAATAGTGGAGATTTGGACTACTCTTTCCCCCTCTTCTCATAGGTAATATATAAATATTTGTAATGAGTAGCAAGTAATTATCGTCATTGGATTTTATATTTTATTAATGGATAAGTTAATTAGGGTTTAGTAACCCTAATGGGCTAAAAAGAAAATAATAAAGCCCAATTATATATAATAGAGCCTGGTAATACCTAAACTTGCTGAAAAAGATTTAAAAAATGTCTACGACAATTTTAATAAACCTTATCTTGAGCCCACCAATCTAAAGCTTTCCAAATCATCGCAAAATCAAGTCTAATATTTGGATCCTATTACTAATTCAAATAATTAGCTTAAATATGATTTAGCTAATTTTGAGTTTGGCTCATAAAATTATATATACAAATTTCTTCATCTACATAGTCTTAATAATCTAGATGACAAAAGCAAATAGATTGCTCCTTTTGTAAACTCTTGTAGTGATAAGAAACAAAATGTTGAATTGTTCCATGAACGGTTTGGACATTCTTTTGTTTTCAAGCTCAAACATTTGTATGCTTATAAAGGAATGAATCTTGACGAATTCCTTCGTAGTACTTGTCTTGAATCAAAATTCCACATATTACCGTTACCAAAGAGTATTACTTCATCCAGCTTCATTTTTCAGTAGCTTCATGTAAATATATGGGGGCCATATCATTTGGCATCTTTGTGTAGAGCTAAATACATTTTGACCATTTTTAATGATTTTTTAAGAGCTACTTTGACTTACTTGATGCAATTTAAGGACCAAACATGGCCACTTGATCGATTTTTTAAATACACTAAAAATCATTTTTCTTTCGCACCAAAGTTTGTTAGAATTGATAATTGTAAAGTTCATGTCTCATGATCGTCAATCCTTGTTCCATGGCCTAGGAATCATACATCAATACACTATTTCTTATACACCTCAACAAAATGGAAGAGTTGAGAGAAAATACCTTCATCTTCTAAACACTTTAAGAGCCCTTCAAATTTATGCAAATTTGCCAAAATATTTTTGGGGTAAGTGTATCCTTACTACCACTTATCTTATTAACCGCATGTCATTACATACACTTAATTGGAAAACACCATATGAGGTTCTTTTTGTAAACCACATACATATGACCATTTGAGAGTGATGGGATGTTTATGTTACATAGCTAATCTTTCTCCAAACAAAGACAAATTTGATCCTAGTTGATTAAGATGTATGTTTCTAGGTTATGGTCAAGGTCAAAAGGGATATAAATTTTATGATATTTCAAATAAAAGAACTCTTATGAGTAGAGATATGGTGCTCTTTGGGGGAATTTTTCTTTTTAAACAGAATTCTTCATCAAAATGCGGTCCTCTTGTTAGTGAAAACTCATTTAGTCAAGTACTCTTTAGGGGAATTTTTCTTTTTAAACAGAATTCTTCATCAGAATGTGGTCCTCTTGTTGGTCAAAACTCATTTAGTTAAGTATTTCCTCATGTGTCATTTGATACTTCTCATTCTTTAGCCCCTGTTTCTTTGAATCCTGATCTTATTGATAATGCCGATTTACCCAAAGTAGGCCATGTCTTAGCTTCACCTTTTGATGCTTCACAAAATGTTTATGAAAATTTTGGTTTGCAAAGGTCAACTAGGATTAGAAAGACTCTTAATTAGCTTCAGCATTTTGTTCATATGGTTCATATTTCAATAACTGATACATCTTATTCATTTTCTACCTAAACTTCAACATGTCATGCTTCTCTTCAATATCCTTTATTAGACTCCAATTCATTTTCAAATTATCCATTAGACTATATTGTGTCTTTAACCAATGTGATAGCTATACAAGAGCCTTATAATTACTCACTAGTTATTAAATGTAAAGAATGGGTAGAAGCTATGAATCAAGAGTTACTATCACTTGAGCTCAATGATACATGGGAACTTACAACACTTCCTCTAAATAAAAAGGCTGTAAGATGTAAATGGATGTATAAAACTAAATATAGGCCTGATGGAAGTGTTGAAAGGCATAAGGCTACGTTAGTCGCTAAGGATTATTCTCAGCTAAAAGGAGGGGATTACCATGACACTTTCCCTTTGGTTACAAAGCTTTTACACAGTAAGAATTTTGATTGCTATTGTTGTTGCTAATTCTTACCCCCTTCATCAAATAGATATCAATAATGTATTCTTGCATGGATATATTGATATCTTAATGAAAAGATATATATGTTTCCACCTGAAGGTTATGCTAAAACCTTGCCACATCATGTTTGTAAGCTCAAAAGATCTCTTTATGGTCTCAAGTAAGCGTATAGGCAATGAAATGTAAAATTATCTCATTTTCTCATTGCTAATGGGTTTGTTCAGTTGATGCATGATTATTCTTTGTTTACCAAAAATAGTTTGGATGGTTTTGCGGTGGTGCTCTTATATGTTGATGATATGCTCTTAACTAGTACAAGTGAAACACTTATTGGTCAGTAAAGCTAAGCAAGCGAGCCAAGAAGGCCAACCCGACTCGCCCTACATTGACATGTAAGTTAAGTAGGTTAGAATTTCCAACTCAACACGCTTTATTACAGGTTGCGGGTTAAGCGGGTCTACCCACTAATTATTCTATTGTTTATTTCTTATGAACACAAAAGTGGTCCTTCAATATCAATTAATAAGTGATTTTTTATAAAAAGATTTCAAAAGGACTTAAAGAGAATTGTGAAACACTTGAAGAACTGAAAAATGCTAGATTCTTCTACCCTTTTAAAAATGGAGATACAATGATACGAACATACATTGATGCCATATGGGCAAAACATTTTCAAGATAAGGACAAATTGCTGAGTCCGATAATATCATATGTAATAGATCTAGACAAATTCTAATATGGGATGCCTCATCATAAATGCTCGCATCTTGTTCAATTCCATTCACTTGACAAGCATGCTTATGTTATTAGCTATGTGAATTACTTTTGCTGATACTCCATATCACTTTCCTAAAAAGCAAGGTATCTAAAGAGAATAATCCTATAATCTTCAACATTTTATTATCTTTTTAACTTTTTGATTTTTTTTTCTTTTTTGCAAGTTTACGAGCCAATCTACCCCATAATTGATTAGCCTGCTTTGACTTACAAGTTAAGCGAGCAGGCTAAAAAAGCCCACTTTTAAGAGGGTTAAAATTTTTTAACCCGACCTTGTTTTTTTGCAAGTTTGTAGGCTAACTTGCGTAGCCCGCCCCATTTCCACAGCTCTATTGGTCAACTTAAGGACGATTTACATCATAAGTTCACCATAAAAGATTTAGGCTTTATACATTATTTGGTTGGATTAGAGTTACGCAAAACTTCATCTAACTGTTTACTAAACTAAGGAAAATTTATATTAGATGTACTGTTAGATGTTGGCCTTATAGGTGCAAAACCTATTAAATTTCCTTTCCCAATAGGTTTGAAGTTGTCTTAGGATAGTGGCTAATTGTTAGTTGATCTAATGTTTTACAGAAGGATGATTGGCCGAACATCATATATTAGACTTATACGGCCAAACATTAGCTTTGCAGTACATCATTTAAATTAGTTTTTGTCTAAATCAAGAAGCGATCACTTGTAGGCACTTTTCTATGTATTGAGAAATCTTAAAGGGACTTACTCTTTAGGATTGTTTTATCCTTCGATAAACAATTTCTAGTGACAAGCATACTTTGATTCGGATTGTGTAGCTAATGTAGATGATCGGAAATCTATTATATGGTATTGTGTTATGTTAAGGCTTGCTTTAGTTACTTGGAAAACTAAAAAAAAAAAAGCAATTGTCTCAACCTATACAATCAAGGCAGAGTACAAAAGCTTGGTTACTATAGCCAAGGAAGTCTTGTGGACAACATACTGATAGGAATCAGTTCATGACGATCTCGAAGCTGAGGTTGACCTGTCCTAAGCCGATGCTGACCTGCCGGAAGTTAAAGCTGACCTGTCTTAAACCAAGGCCAAATTGTTCAAAGCCAAAGCCGAGCTAATACCAGAAGATAGAAGGGAAAAAAAGGAGCCATTTGGCATTAAGTCTATTGTATGCCAAAAAGCCAAAAAATAATATGGCTAAGCACTTGAGGCCAAAGAATAGCTTGACACAACATAAGAAAGTTTGTGCCAAGCAATCCACTATTACAGCAACTGTGGGCTGACCTCACTGAGAGTTCAGCCAAGCACAATAAGACTCCTAAACATCTCACCCTAACTTAGGCACCCGACTACCAATTATCCCCTACTTGGGCCCATAGATAGCTCAAATGATTACATGCCAACTACTCTGTTAAATGCGCAGTTTTATATACTTTGTAAATATTTTCCTTATTTCAATTGTAGGCCATTCTTTAAGGTTTAAGTCCTTGTACATTATTTATAGTTTTGCCACTAGGGTTTCAAAACTTGCTATAAATAGCAACATTTGTAATTAACAAACATAGATCGGACAAGGAAGAATATTCTGACAGTGTATTTACACTTAAAACTTTCCTCTTTCAAGCAAAGTTATTCTTGAGCTCTTAGAGCTAGCATTGCTAGGTTATTGAGTTTCAAATAACTCTTTAATCTTCCTTATGTTCTTATTAATCTTGTCCTTAAGATTATGGTGAACCCCTTCATTTGAGCTAGTTAATGAGTCACTTCTAATCTCTCATTTGAAACATGAGTGACATTTAGTATTCGTAAGTTGCATCGAACTCTATTTCAAACTCAACCTTGATTGTGTTTGTGTCTTGATGTGTAATATCTATACACATTTACAGTCAAAAACCTCTTCTACGTCCCCTTCCTCATCTTACTTAAACGTTGAATACCCATTCTTAATTCGTACCTGCTGCATGTTCATGGAATCGCATCAGCTTCACTGGTATCAGAACTTTGGGGAAATACGCCTACAATATTCTTCAAAGTTTGTTTCATCATCTAAACATCTGTCAGTTGTCATTTTGTAATGTAGTGTGTTGTTTGTGTTTTTATTAGTCATAGTATTGTGCTGCTAATTGGGTTAAGTAACAGTAGTTTTAGTAGTTGATTCTAGTTGCTATGGAAGTGTTTTAATAGTTGTAGGTAGCTACAAGAGTCAATTAGTAGTCATTTTTAAGTTACTGTAGTTATGTTTTGCTGAAAATCGTGTTTGTTCAATTTTCTGGAAATTATTGTACGAACAAAGATGCTTAAAGATAGTGTCAATAATAGTGGTGATAGCCTTTTTACGAAAGTTTGAGGTGACGTGTTAATAACTTGGAATATTAGATTCAGACTGATTCTATCCACAAGCTTACAAGTTTAGTTAGAGGCAATAGAAGTATTGGCCGAAATGAAGGAAAATAACAAACACCCACCAGCAAAAGTAGTTCCAATGAGCTTGATAATGATGAACGACAACCGAGAAGAGCTGTCGAGTTGAGAAGACGAGAAAACCAACCTGAGTCGAGAAGAAGCAATGATAGAAATATCGACGCCGAGAACCTAGGAGCCCAAAGAAGAGAGCTGAGGCCGAAAAGAGATGTAGCCAAGTAAAGCTCCAACAAAAGTAGCCAATCCAAGGTGAATTGACCAGCTAAGAATGTAAGGGATGAGCCCCGAACACATAACCGAGGACTTGACAACATCAAGCTTAAACTATTAACCTTTGGTGGAAGTAGCTAACCTGAAGAGTTCCTTGACTAGGTTCCCTGAGTAGAGAAGTTATTTGAGTGCTATGAGTGTAATGACAAAACTAAGGTTAAGCTAGCCTTATTAGCCCTTGTTGAGTATGCAAGTCTTTGGTGGGATAAATTGATCGCCAAGGGAAATGTTGAAGGAGAGGAACCAATCAAAACTTGGAGGCCTATGAAGAGATTAATGAATCAGCACTTTATGCCGACCTATTTTAAGCAAGAGATGCTCCATGCTTTCCAGTACTTGAGGCAAGGTCGAAACACTATTGAAGAGTACTTACAAGAATTTGAGACCTTAATGATCAAATGTGAGATTGCCGAGCCATAGGATCATATCATTGCTAGATTCCTAAGTGGAATCCAAGACAACATTGCTGACATAATCGAATTGCAGCCGTTCAACTCATTGGATGAGTCGATCAATTTAACATTAAGGGTGGAGAGACAAAGGAGAAGACGACATCAAAGGCTTACTAGCCGACCTCAATAAGGCAGCCCTGAGCCTAAAAGGGTGCCAAGAGAAAAGGACCAAATAAGAGGATAAAGAAAGGATAGTTCAGCCAAGCTGACGCTAAGAAAGTAGAGAAGGAGAGAGTACCCAACACCAAAGCCCAAGAACTTAAGTGCTTCAAATGTTTTGGTTACGGACATATTACCACCCAATGCCTGAACAAGAGAGTAATGATTCTGAAGAGTGAAGGATTGGATACTCAAGTAGAGAGCCATAGTGATAAGAGCTCTGAGAGTAAGGAAGCAATAAACGTCTATCTTGAGATAGGAGAACCCTTAGCTAGGATGAGTAGACGAACCAACGTAAAGGAAGATTCAGGTCAAAGGGAGAACTTATTTCAGATTCGATGTTTAGTGAATGGGAAGACTTGTTCCCTGGCAGTTGATGGAGGTAGTTACACCAACATCGTTTATGCTGAACTCGTGGAGAAGATGAGACTGCTGACCTACCCACATCCCCCACCTTATGGATTGAAGTGGTTTAATAATAAGGGTATGGTCTGTGTACTTAAGAGAGCTCGAATAACGTTTAAGGTTGGACAATATAAGGATGAGGTTGACTTCAACGTAGTGCTTATGGATGTAGCAAATTTGCTTCTTGGTTGACCTAAGGAATACGATCAGAAAGTGATCCATAACAGCTTCCTCAACACCTACATAGTTAGGAAGGATGGGAAGAGCTATTGCTTAACCCCCATGAGCGTTGAGGAAATCCAGAGCCATTCGGTACCCATGGCAAAGAGAAAAGGGAAGAGAAGTTGTTTGGCATCCAGGCCCACGCTCACAATCTAAAGTCAAGGATGACTTCTTTTCAACCCTACGATGATGATAGGAATCAGTCCATGACGATCTCCAAGCTAAAGTCGACCTGCTGCAACCTGAAGCCAACCTGTCTTAACTAAAGGCTAAATTGTTCAAAGCTAAGATCGAACAACTTTTGCTAAGGCTGAGCTAATACTAGAAGACCAAGGGGAAGAAAAGGAGCCACTTGGCATTAAGTCCGTTGTCTATCGTCTGTTAAGAAGCTAAGAGACCACATAGCCAAGCACTCGAAGCCAAAGAACAGCTCAACACAACATGGGATAGTTCACACCAAGCAATCCACAAGTATAGCAACCGTGGGCCAATCATATTAGGAGCTCAGCCAAGCACTATAAAACTCCCAAACATTCCACCCCAGCTTGGGCACCTGACTACCAACTAGCCCCTACTCGAGCCCACAGACAACTCAAATGATTATATGTCAACCACTCTATTAAATGTGTAATTTTATATACTTTGTAAATATTTTCCTTATTTCAATTGTGGGCCATTCTTTAAGGTTTAAAGCCTTGTACATTATTTATAGTTTTGCTACTAGGGTTTTAAGACTTGCTATAAATAGTAATAGTTGTAATTAATAAACATAAATCGGACAAGGAAGAATATTTAGACAATGTATTTACACTTGGAACTTTCCTCTTTCGAGCAAAGTTATTCTTGAGCTCTTAGTGCAAGTATTGCTGGGTTATTGAGTGTCGAATAACTCTTTAATCTTTCTTACATTCTTATTAATATTGTCCTTAAGATTGTGGTGAACCCCTTCATTCGAGCTAGTTAACGAGTCATATCTAATCTCTTGTTTGAAACACAAGTGACATTTAGTGTTCATGATTCACATCAAACTCGATTTCCAGCTCAACCCCTGATTGTATTTATGTCTTGGTGCATGATATCCATATACATTTGCAGTCAAAAACCCCTTCCATGTCCCATTCCTCATCCCATTTGAATGTCGAATACATTCATGGTTCGTGTTAGCTGTGTATTCGTGGATCGCATCACATACATATCAAGATATTTGCATATTTTAGTTCCTTTACCATGTATTATGATAATAAGTCAACTATTAATTGCAGCTAACCCTTGCTTACATGCTCAAACCAAGCACATTGATATAGATGTTTACTTTGTTAGACATTATATCAACTCAGGTCAGATGAATATTATTAATTATTTTCTAAAATATATATCAGCTAAATAAAACCTATCTTCAAGTAAAGAATAGGCCCAAATTATATAAAACAAAAATTCTATTGCGTTTTCTAAATATTGGTTATATTTAATTAAATCTTCTCCATTATTATCTTTTATATTTTGAGACATTAAATGTTTAATTATGATCTAAAATATTTTCAACATTTAATAACCAAAAATATAATTCATGGAATCTTTCAAGAAATGTTATACAATCTATTAAATAATTATAAAACAATTCTATATCATGTTCGTTTTCACGAAAATGATTATAATCTACAAACATATATTTTACAAAATTTGATTTTATTAATAATCAAGAATATTGGTTACACTGAAAGTAAGCCAAAGATAATTCTTATGAAAATGCTCTAGCTAAACTATAGTACTAAACAGATATTATAATGCTTCGGCTTCTTCTTCCCAATTTTGTAGATTATATTGTTTAGACATCTACATAACAAAACATTTTATTAGTACCAATTACCATTAATTATATTAGTATAATAGCACTCAAGAAATTCTATTGTACTATCCAGATAATTATAAATATGAATATCAGTAATAATTTGTGACATAAATATGCATGCAAAAATATAATTAAAACCACTACAGGCGGCAGTGCCAAGTCTAGTGAGGTTTTATGCAAATATGAGACTTCCAAAAGGTGATAATACCAGTCGATTATAGGGTTTTGATTTGTTGATAGGCAGATAAAATCTCGTGGAATTACACCTAAATTGATTGGAGATTCCCTATACGAGATGTGAAGTATAAGAAGAATTAATTAAACAAAAATTTTATTGATTGAAACCGATTTATACAAAATACAATAGCATAAACGGATATTGAAAGAAATATTGAAATATTGAGAGGTAGAAATATTCTACCTCAAAAACAGAGAGAAGTAAACAATTATGCTTTAGGAAATATTTGAATGATTGTCAAAAATCAAAGAAGAAAGTGAGAGAGAAAAGAAGATAAGTTGTGTGGGAGAGAGAGAGAGGAGATGAGATGGAAGAGAGAATGGGAGAGTTGTGAGTTTGTGTGTATGTGTTCGGATACTCCTTTACTTCCAGAGGTTCCATTATATAATGGAAAGCACTGGATACAGTAGTAGTATTGTGGTAGACGGGATACAGTAGAAACAGTAGTATTGTGGCAGACATGGTACTGAATGATTGAGATTGATAGTATTGTGCACTGTGGTATATGTGTAAAATACCGTATTTCTACTTTACAGTGCAAAAAGATACAATATTCATGGATCTCCTAAATCTATTCCATAGCAGTCATCTTCATTAGTATTTCCACTGTGGTAAGATGTAGAGTTCGAGTCTAAACTTGATTCTTGTGCTGATTCATTGATATTTGCCAATGCCTTTTCCAGAATTTGTTTCATTTGTTTTGGAGAAGTTGCACTTGCGAGTGAAGAAATCAGAATTCCTCTATTATGATATTGCGGAGTTGCAATTCTAGATGGTGGATTCGAGGAATTAGTCTTGATCCAATTTAAAACTGAATCTTTTTCACATTTATTCCACATTTTGAAGCTATCCTACCATTTGGCTTTGTACATTCTGATCAAATTGATTGTATTTGATGTTCAATCTGGCTTGTAATCAAACCACCAAGCCATGACCTAAGATATTCCAATGTGAACAAAATATAACATCTCCTTTTGAAAATTTTTCTCATGAGATGTAGGATTGTAATTATTCATGAAAATGTTGAATCGATCTCTGGCATTTTCATGAATGATTTTAGAGGTTGCACCAAATTGTTCCCACTGGTATGTAAACCAGTTAGGAAAATTTTAAAAAGAAAAATTATAAAAAAATATTAACCAAGTGTATAATCTTTTTGGATTCATTTGATAAAACGCATTCCACCATGCCTACTTATAATCATAATAATTATAAGTGGCTCGATGACTTGGTTGTGCAGAAAATAATTCTGTATTGAGTTTTATTGGGGTGGTCGGATGAGTCTGCCATTCTTTTAAGCTGATTACTTTCAGTATTCTAGCTGTAGAATAGCTAATCATTCCTTCATTTTCAGAATGTTTAAATTTTATTGATCCAGTTTCAATCAAAATTTTTTCATAAAACTGAATTGTCTTATAAGGATCATACAATATAAGTAAAAGTCTTTTGTAAATATTTTTCTTGCAAATTCAAATGGATCCTTTTCTGATAGGTCTTCTTCTACAGAGAAAACATATATAGAAATAGGTTTTATAAAAAATTTTGACCTTTAATTAGCAGGTATTGATCTAGAAGGTACAGGAGTTGATATTTTAGTGAGCTGAAAGTTTTGATTTTTCTTCTGACTTTCTATTGGTTGAGGAATTTCTGGTAACATTGGGACTTTATTTTCTGATTGTAAAACGATTGAGATTGCCTTAAGCAAACCCAGAGTTGGTTCCATATCAGCCAATTTTGAAAGAACTTCATTGGATTGGATATTGGGGATTGATTGATTATTTGAAGACATTGGTTTTGAGGTCCTAGAAAATGATCCCTCTTTTGTCGATAAGAAATTGAAACATAATAAAAAATCCTCTTATACTTCTTCAAATTGTCTCCAATGTACAAATAAAAAACCCCGAAGAAATTTTAAGAAAAGGTCATTTAAAAGATTAGAAAATGAAAAGAAACCTGAAAATAAAAAATATAAAAAGAAATCATATAAACAACTAAGGTGTTATAAATGTAAAAAAACTGGTCACACAGCAAATTTTTGTAAGATAAATAACAAACTTAATGAATTAAACTTAGATGAATAAACAATGGAAAATATCCTACAAATATTTTGTGAAAATGAATCCTCTTCATCAGGAAATGATTGTGACAATAGAATCCAAGTTAATGACATTGACTCTACTTCATCATTAGATGAGGAAAAGAATGAAATTAATGTGTTAACAAATAATAAAGAAGCAATTCTTAAAAGAATCGATTAAATGTCTAATGATAATGAAAAATTTAAGTACATTAATAACTTTAAAACCAATACAATTCTTACGCCAAAATTACCATATAACCTGAATGAAATCCTTGAAAGAGGTAAAAGAAAAAATAAGAAATTAATAACAATTAGTGATTTACAAAATGAAATCAATATTCAAAAACAAGAAATAAAAGAATTAAAACCATTGCAAATAAAATTTCAAAAAGAACTATTTGAATTAAACCAAAAAATAATCTAAGAAAATGAATCTGAGACTTCGAATGAAAAAAAAAAAAAGAAATCTCACCAACAAATGAGAATGATGATTATTTAATACATCTTGTTCAAATAACAACAAGAAAATGGTTAATTAATAACTTAATCAGAATTAATAATGAATTTGTTGTACAAACACTTGTTTTGTTTGACACTGGTGCAGATTTAAATTGCATTAAAGAAGGCTTGATCTCGACGAAATATTTTGAGAAAACTAGCCAATCTCTAAGTTTTGCATCAGGTAATAAACTATGCATCAAATATAAATTATCTAATGTTGAAATATTAAAAGATAATACTTCTTATAAAACTTCTTTTATACTAGTAAAAAACTTGAATAAAAATGTTATTTTAAGAACTCCATTCATAAATCAAATTCAACTGTTTATGGTAGACGAGGATGGAATTAAAACACAATATTTGAAAAAAGAAATTGTATTCAAATTCATCACAAAACCATAAACCAAATATATAAATCAATTAAAGAATGATGAATTAAATTATTTAATACAGTGTAAAGAAAACCATCTAATGTATTTAAAAAATGACCTTGAATTCAAAAAAATTGAAAATCAACTTAGTAATGAAAATTTAAGGTTAGGAATTTCTCAATTAGAATCAGAAATAAAAAATTCAATTTGTTCTATACTTTTGAATGCATTTTGGAATCGAAAATCACATATTGTAAATCTTCCATATGAAAATGATTTTAATGAAAAAAATATTCCAACAAAAACTATTCCATCTCAAATGAATAATGAAGTCTTGAATCATTGTAAAAATGAAATAAAGGACTTGCTTAATAAAAAACTAATCAGAAAAAGTAGATCTCCATGGAGCTATTCTGCTTTTTATGTCAATAAAAATGTAAAAATAGAAAAAGGTGTCCCAAGATTAGTAATCAATTATAAACCTCTTAATACTGCTTTGAAATGGATAAGATACTCAATACCCAATACCTAATAAAAAAGATTTACTTAATAGGTTAAATAATGTCAAAATATTTTCAAATTTTGATATGAAATCTGGATTTTGGCAAATTCAGATCGAGGAAAGTGATAGGTACAAAACTACTTTCATAGTTCCTTTTGGTCAATTCGAGTGGAATGTAATACCATTTGGATTAAAAAATGCTTCTTCTGAATTTTAGAAGATAACGAATGAAATCTTTAATGATTATACTAATTTCATAATAATATATATAAATAATGTTTTAATATTTTCGTCCAATATAGATCAACACTTTAAACATTTAAAAATCTTCATTAATGTAATAAAAAATAATGGTTTAGTTGTTTCACCAACAAAGATTAGAAAATTAGATTCTTAGGTTTTAATATTTACAATGGAACAATAATTCCTATACAGAGATCTATAGAATCTATTGAAAAATTTCCTAATGAAATCAAAAACGAAAATCAACTCCAAAGATTTTTAGGAAGTTTAAATTATGTTACAGATTTTTTCCCAAATCTTAATATAATATGTAAGCCATTATATCAAAGATTAAAGAAAAATCCACCTCAATGGACAAATGAACATACAAATATAGTAAAATTAATCAAACAAAGAATTAAAGAGATTCCTTATTTGCACATTACAGATCCCTCACTACTAAAAATAGTAGAAATTGATGCTTCTGATTTAGGGTTCGGAGGAATTTTAAAGCAAAAACAAAATAAATAAGGAATATATTGTTCAATTCGTGTCAAAAAATTGGAATAATTATCAATCTAATTATTCTACAATCAAAAAGGAAATTTTAGCCATTGTCTTAACAATTTCTAAATTCCAAGGAGATTTGCTAAATTTGAAATTTCTTTTACGAATTAATTGTAAAGCAACTAAAAATGTTTTATTAAAAGATGTACAAAATATTGCATCAAAACAAATTTTTGCCAGATGGCAATCCATTTTTTCTGTATTTGATTTTGAAATAAAGCATATTAATGGATCTTCAAATTCCTTTCCTGATTTCCTTACTTGTGAATTTTTATAGGGGGATGCTTCCCAAAAAAGAGAAAGATAAAGGAAAAGAAAAAGAAAAAATATATATATTCTCTCACTAGTCTTATTTATTTTGTAATTTGATAGTTATCATTCTCTTAGAGGTTGTTATAGTTAGTCATTAATTTTTGAACTAACAGCTAGTATAAATACTTAATACCTTTCAATTGTAAGGTTTAAGATAAGAATTTCCAAATAATTCACTATCTGTTACGTCTTCTCTGCTACTCCATGGCTAAAACTATAAACTTTCTATTCATACACTACTAAATGAGTTTGTAATTTGTTAGAGTAAAAATTACATTTTCAACAATTCAATATCTAACCACATGATCTTATGATAGGAATCGATCCCTTAGACTGATCACGCATAGCCGAGCTAGGGGACTCTAAGAACTCATACGGAGAATATTAGTTCGAAACCAAAGCTGTAATAGGGTTTCCTATGCCAAACTGATCTCCTACCAACTTGTCTGTTAAATCCTCACTTGTGTTCGACATGCACCTGATTAGCAACAAAGTCTTATCCTAGAAGGCAGCTTAAGAGTAATTGAGCCGAGCTCCCCAACTGACCACAGGCATATTCAACTGATTTACTTACCAGACTAATTAGCTCCCGACTTGATCAAAATCAGGTCGGCCCCAATTGCAACGTTTTCTTACTTCTACCTACTTTGTATCATATTTTTAATATCAAGCCACCAAGCGACATGCATCTTCTAACACAATGTTCCAAGATTATCTTTTCTTTTCCGTACTGAATATTCTTTGTCTCTTTTACCCATTTTTAGTATGTTTTATGTAACCTAATTGTAAGAGTACCATTTTGTCTTTTCATACATGTAAAGTAGCATTAGTAAACGGGTATATAAACCCCCACTTATTTGTACGCAAACAACATTGATCAATAGCAGATTATTCAAGTATCCATTGAGCAACCTTAGGGTTTTCATTACTCTTCAACTCTTATCTATTCCCTTTAGCAAAGAGTAGTGGTGAGTGACCCTTCAATTCGGACTAGTGTATCATATTCGGCAAATTGTAGGTCAAGTAGGATCGAGTGATATGTCATATCTATTCAGTAGTTGCCTAGGCTTTTGTTAGCTTTTCTTCTATTCCTTTTCGATTTGATTCGTTTCATTGTAGTACTTCTCCATGTGTTCGACCCCGGAGACACATTAGCTTCGCTGGTATCAAAGCACAATTCCTAAAGGCAGTGTGTGAAGTTTTGGTTCACTTTACTAATAGTAGCTAATGCGTTCCTTTCATAGCTACTTTAGTGTATTTATGTGATAGTAAGTATGGTTTCATTATTACTCTATTTTTACTTTGATTTTCATTGTGAAAACATAGCAAGTTTGTTTCTATTTTGTTTGAGTGACTATTGGGTATTAAAGTTGTTAATAAGTTGTTATCTGTTCTGAAAGTATTATACCATGTCAGATTTGAGTGTTTAGGGTGTTATTGGTAATCAAAGTAGTAGTGCTTAACCTAGTCATGGTTACGATGGTAGTAACTCCCCAGGGTCCGTTGACAACAAACTTAATAGACTCACAAACCTTATTGAGAGTCTAATCACAACAATGTAAGTTAACAGGCAATAACCCTAGGGCATGCCATCGCAAAATCTACTTGAAAAATATTCAAAAGAGGGGTTATGGCCAAGTTGGTCAAGCTAATCGTCCAATTTAACCGTAGCGAGCTAGAGGAGTAGCGAATCGACCCGTTAGACGAAGACTGGAGTTAGAGGAGATTGAGGAAGATGATGAGGAGTTGGATGTTGAAGAGTTTAGAGAGGAAGAAGAAGCTGACTTTTACCGAGCACAGGGATAAGGACACTGAGCTCCTTGAAGGTTAGATAATGTCAAGGTTCAAATCCTACCCTTCAATGGAAGTAGAGATGCCGATGAATACTTAGAGTGGGAAGAGAAGGTCGAGAAGGTGTTTGACTATTATGGGTACACAGATGTTGTCAAAGTCTGACTTGCTGTACTGGAGTTTACTGGGTATGCGATGATGTGATGGAAAAATCTAAATGAAGCTAGAGCAAGGGATAGAAGACGAGGTATTAGAACTTGTGATGAGATAAAAAGGTTATTAAGAGGTAGATTTGTGCCCAAGACATACCTATAAGATACGTTTGTAAAATTGCAAGAGCTTCGCTAAGGGAGCCAATTTGTTGGTAACTATGTTAAAGAATTCCAAATGTTTATGATCCGAGCCAATGTAGAAGAACCAAAAGCACATACCGTATCGAGGTTTATTTTTGGACTTGGATTTGAAATCCACAACTTGTGGAAGTGCAGAGGTTTTATACCTTAGAAGAGGCCATCAAGATAATGCAGAGAGTCAAAAAGCAGAAAAGAAATGTTCCAAGGTGACTTGGGCCAACATTCTCCGGAACCCTTGTACTACGTCGACCTGTTCAAGCTGAGCCAAAGAGGCCATGTTGAGCTGAGGATAGGAATGACCGATTTGATGAAAGCTAAGCAAGCTAACAAGGTCGAGTAAGTCACTAGGAAAATGTCCTAACTTTTCACTAAACTCTCAATCTCAACAATCATTTAGTTCCAATATAGCTTTATTGGGTCGATTATGAAGTTCGAAAGGATAGGCTATTACTTGACTTAGTTAGGTGCTTTAGTGTGTTGGTCTATCATCAAATGGGCGTTGTTGCAAATTATGGGAGTACTGGTTGCGGAGTGTTATGATTGCTCGCTTAGTTTTGTATTTCACCATTTGGGAGCTCTATCAAATATGTCCCTATGTAGCCTTCATATGTAGCAACATTCTTTAATTTGAATGGCTTCATGTATTCTAAAAGTAAAGCAATTCGCCATCCCCTCCCCTCTATTTCCATAAACCAAGCTACTATAAATGGAACTTCTTTTTGATGTGCCGTGATTACTTACTCATTTCATATTAATCTATTCTCTAAAGTGTTATTAGCTGCCCTTGTAACTTCCCATAAGGCAAGAATGTTGAACCTATTTGGTGAAAGCATTACTTAAGTTGAACTCATTAAATCCATGAATTCAGGAAAACAAAGACAAATCATGAAGTAAAATTGCTTTCCACAACAAATGAATGTTTTTAAGTGTTTTCGTTTGCGAATGGTCAACTATTTAAATAATGTTCAATTCTTGGTACTTAAGAAAATTCCCCATAAGAGATCCAACAAATGATTAGCAATAATTCATAGGAGAAATGCCCAATATGCCATTAAAAATTGCAAGATATGCAAACACCATCTAAGAGAAGAAATAATGTGGCAAGCATTTATATTTGCACCAAACTTGCATTATCATAACTTAATAATGAAATCCCAATTCTAGACCTTCGGTAGAGAAACAAATGTTTCACAAACACAACAAGAAAATTCTACAAACTCAATTTAAAACTAACAAACAAATAAAATGACACGAATACTTGTGAGAAGTGACATCTTGTAGGTGAAAATATTATTATATTATATAATCAAAGAGCAAAGCAAGAAGCAAAAAAGGCTTTAGTTAGGTTTTGAGCATGATATTGACAAGAAATAGAAAAAAGTAATCTTGTATACCTGAATCGAAGTTGCATAAAGGAGAAAGGATTTTGAGTTGTTTATCGGTAGTGGCCATGGTGACTCCTTACAAGAGATTGGTAAATTTCTTCTTCACTTAGGTTAAGGTTTTGAGTGTGAGATTTTGGATCAACGCTGCTATCAATTGTACTCTTTTTTCCTTTTCATTTTTTTTTTATCTAAATAGACAATGGGTATTTTGTTCATTTCATTTTTTATTTATTGTGTATTCCCTATTATCATTACACTCAAGTAAACACCGTTATATATATTCACTACTTGTTATACATCCATTCTATTGTATGGTAATTGCCATTCAATTCCCTCCTTATTTCATTCAACGAAGTGAATGAGTTGTGACTAAGGTAAGATGAGACCGAATATGATACAATATAATAAATGTTGTATTTACATATCATGTATATTTATCTTACCTAGGTTTATCTTATCCCCTTAATTCAAATATAAGAATACAAACATATTTTTTCATCCAACTAGTATTCAATCTTTTCCTTTTTTTTTTTTTAAGTTACAATGAGAGAGTGGAGATTTAAATATGATTCATTCCATTAAAAAATCAACTTTCATACAATTAAATTACTTTGTGATATTTTTCCTATTTAAAATGCACAAAATGCAAAATAGACCTATTCATGCTTTTACGGCTTACACTAATCTTTAGTATTGTCTTATCACATATGTGATTACGAGTATGCTTTTACCTATAGTATGCAAGCACAATCGAAACATCACGAGGCGGTTTTTTCTTAAGTGAATCACTTATATTTAAAATTTCGCATCGTCACAAATTCTCAATGATGTTTTGAAGATTCCTTAAAGAAATCTATATTATCATATCTAATGCTCCAAAACTAAAGGAGATGATCAATTCGTTATTAGTAGAAATATGCATGGCTCCAAACTATTACTAAATCAATACATATAAATATGTTTACATGATTTTTCCAGATTCCCTTATTCATAGTTCCTTTTTGTTAATAAAATCTCTAACTTACATCATACACAAAAAATTATTTATTAGTTTTTTCATGATTCCTTAGTTGTTTGTTACACTAATATTGCTTCTAATCCCAACCTTATGGTAGAATTATACTTATCACCTTAAATAAAAAATTTCAAATAGGTAAGCAATAAAACTCAATATAGAACTACTGCATACAATCACAAATGGATGTTAAATCATATACAATTTGAATACAACGATCAATATCAATCAACTCAATTAGCTATGAAGAACACTAGACTAAACTCAAGAGAGGAGGGAGAGAGGGGTGAATTGAGTTCTAGAACAATATACATGTTTTTTCAATATAATCAAATAAATGCAATAATAAGAGTAATCAAAACAATAATAAATATAGAAATTAAAGGAGATACAGGTAGAGAAATTCAAACCTGTATATAACGTGAAGTTTGGACCACCTACTAGTCTCTATGGACTCACAATACCTCTAACCAAGGACTTCACTTCACTTTATTAATTTCACAACTCAATGCTCTAAGAGCTACACAAACTTACACAATCTCTTTTACACACAACTAACTCAAGTATATCACTTTCTTCATTCAAGATTACAAATGTGACGACTTTCAAGTACTACGACTATGTCTCTTTTTGTTTGATAGCAAATAAGTGTATAAGAGACCAAAGAGAAGTAAATAAGCTCAAGAATGTAAAAAAATGTCTTTTAATTGCAGTAAAATATCATATCTTTTTTGTCTTTAGTTAGGTTGTTGAGTTTTTATATCAACTCATTAAATTCTTCTCGTTACCGCGCATTAAATGCTCTAACGGCTATTTGGATCAGACTTACTAGCATATCAATACCTTGCACTACCGACAAGTTGGTAACAAAATACTTTACCGACATGATAGTCGGCAAGCCGGTTTCTTGTTTAGAAGCAAATTTATCTCCTTATCTAGGCCACTCCACCGTTAAGCTAGTAATGTTCTAGAACCGTCAACCCGGTAGACAAAAAATCTCCTGAAAAATACTTTTAACAACTAACAAACAACTATACTTTACAATCTAATTTCAAGATCATTTGATCACAACTCAATGGATTAAATTTCTTGTAAAGATAATTGATATAATCAAATATTAACCAAATTAATTTATCTTATTCAATTATCTTAATATGATCAAACAGGACTTAGTTTAATTATTTACTTTTGATTTGTTCTCATCAAAATCAATTAATAAACCCTAGGTTCAATAATCTTCCCCTTTTTTATGAGGAAAAAACTATTAAATGTCTAAATGCTCTCTCTTAATCCAATACTTCTCCTCAATTTATCATGGGAATCCAAGATGACCAATAATTGAACAAGATTAAGCAAAAAGGTGAGAATTGATCTTTTTCATGATAACTTGATACAATGGATATAATAAATTTTCAAATGCTGTAATATGTGTCTAAAAGTTAAAAGGGGATGACAATTACCCAATTAACTTACAATTAACCAATCAACAAAAATATCCAATTTAGACAATTCTTAACTTTTAGACTAACAACTTGAATTAACCAATTACTAACTTGAATTATTTCTCTCCCTTTGGCCTCATAAAAAGGAGGAGGATGTAGGCGGTGAAGAAGGAAGAAGATTTAAGTCGAAAATTCGGTAAAGTTTCGGCTTATACCAGAGAATATGCCCCTTACAAGAAGAAGATCGAAGATACACAAAGCTCGAAAAGAGCAATAAAACAGCCAGCATAGTAGAATAAGGTCAATTTAGAGCAAGAGTGTAGCAAACAAACGTTACAAAAAAAGAGTCACAAACATCTAATAGAAAGAACAAGCCCATCAAGAACCAAAGTTTACAAGACAACAACAAAATGAAAGAGTGGTCAAAGGCCAAGTCCCTAAACAAAAAAGAGCAAAGAAAGGATAGAAAGCCAAAGTACATGACTAAGCGGCAAGAGGATCATTGTCATGAGCTGGAGGAGGAAAAGGGTAAGATAGGCAATGGCAGTTTAGCTGGAAATGACTATAGAGCCCCTAAAACTTGTTTTGTAAATGATCATGAATGTCCTCCCGAAGCTGATTGTAACACATCACTGAGTATTGATAAAAAGGATGCTAAGAGGCTAAAGGCGCAATCAAATCAAAAGAGGGGAACCCATAGTTAGGTAGAGGCTGGTGAGAAGATCCCTTTGGTGGAGGTTGGTGAAAACATCCCTTAGGTAGAAGAGTAGTAATACGACTTGGAGCTGCACTAGAGTAAGTATGAGCACTGAGACTACCTGGCTCATTAGAAGAAGTAATATGATCCTGTGGACGGTGCTCAGAGTCAAGATCAAGGGGAGGAAGGTCTTTCTGCCTAACCTACTTGTTCCCCGATTTCTTCCAAATTCCTTTACAAATATCAATCAACTTAAGGTGCTTAACCCGAGCAACTCGTAGAGGGGTAGGAAATTGGATACCCTTTCTAAGAAGCAACTGTGTAATGAATAGGCTAAAGCAAAGGAAAGCTCGAGATGGGTTATTGGTAACATGTTAAATCACTAAAAAACAATACTGAAGAAGTTAATCTACTTGTTCATGATCAAATAATATAAAATCCATAAGTCTTTAAGTGTGACTTTAGATT
This sequence comes from Lumnitzera littorea, assembly GCA_024138015.1. NCBI lineage: Eukaryota > Viridiplantae > Streptophyta > Magnoliopsida > Myrtales > Combretaceae > Lumnitzera > Lumnitzera littorea. Next base: position 38,344,813 of record JAMXBB010000005.1, on the reverse strand, counting down.
GCTGGCTCCGATGAGGGAAATAGCTATGAATTATAATATGATGGAGGATTTTGTTCCTAAGATCTAGTCGGATGGCTGCTAAATTTTTTGCCTTACCCCAACTTCCACTAACACTTTTATATCTGAACACTATTTCATCGAATTTGGCCCCATAATAATTGACATTTATGTCGATTCCTCAAATAACAGCGCCAATAAAACCATAGATATCCTTAGGAGTAATAGCGATGAAAGTACCATAAACATAAGTGTAAAGGATACTACAACAAATTTCATCACTTGGATTTATTGTCAATTTTGGCCTACCCTGATCGTCTAAAGAGTCTGACATATTATAGTAAAAATATTTAAATACATCATCATGTACCTCATTAGGAAGCTATAGAATATCAAGGATATGATTGGTAATCACATCGAGAAAAGCCACAATGTGAAAATTCTCGAGCACCTTAGAGGGATAGAAGATACTAGTATCAACTTCGAGGTTGGCAAACTTTTCGAATCGTTGGGCATCCTGGCGTGATGGAAAGAGTTGGTAGTCATAGGCTAAGGGTGTGAGTCTACGAGCAACGCACAGTGTCATGAGTGGTTAAAGAGGTGTAGATATGTATGGGTGTGTATGGTGAGGAGGAGAGTAGACGGTGTGGATATGAGTAAAGGTAGATAGGATAGTGGGGAGAATGTGGGTGATGGAAGCTGGCATGATAGTGGAGGTGTATGGATGGTGTGTAGCGACGTGATGATTGATGGGTACGGTTAGAGAGAGGAAGAAGGAGAAGTAGGACACAGTGAGGAGAGAGAAAGAGAGTTGAGAGAGTAGGGAGTTGATTGAGGGAAGAAAAAACAAATTTTGATGGAGGAAAAGATGTAGATCGAAGAGAGGGAAAGAGGCTAGGGTTAAAAAGGGAGAAAGGGGGTTTTTTTTTAGAAGAAGATAGAGGGAGAGAGATGGTTCAGTGTGACGTAAGTCATAAGAAACTGATGAACCAGTAGTGTGGGGAGCCAGTATGCCGGTGATGCGAACAAAAGCAAAATTAAGTGTTTAACAAGTGGATTATACTGGCATGCCGGTGGTTAGGTGTACCGGCATTCGAACAAAACCAAAAAGATTTGAAAATCTAGGGCAATATACCGGCATGTCGGTGTTGAGGTGAATCGGCTTACCGATTAAATGATCAGAACTGAAATTTTTGTGTTATCCAAGGGGGTAAACCGATAAGCCGGTGGATTGGGTAATTGGCACACCAGTTTTCTACAATTTTGTAGAAAAAAAAGTAAAGTCCTCTTTATTGAGCAAAGTTTCTAATTCAAATTTGACTTGTAGTGATTCAATGAACATTATAACACTTCAAACAACTATATTTGAGTCTGTTAAGGCTTGGACAAGCAAAATTTAAGCTAAATTTAAAAAAATTTAGCCAAATCAAACTCTAAAATCCTATGATTTGTTTAATGTGAGAAAAGTGCATATATAAGCAAGGCATGTGAATAGCCATTGAGTTTTGGCACACTAATACTTCAACCAATTCTCAAATACATATTTGAGAATTATGAGAGCAAATTGCAGCCTTAAGACTCTATAAATCACAAAATCACTATGCGAGTTCTTTAGGATCAAGGCTAATCATATGAATAAATAGTGAACAAGTAGACATCCTTCCACAATTTCAAGATAAGTTCATTCTCCAAGCAAGAAAGAAGTTATAAAGAAGCGCAATAACTCATGATCAAACCAAATAATATTCATATTGACCAAAATATGCAAGAAAAACTCCTTATAGCATTTTAGTATCTAATATAGGTCTAGAGAGGTCAATTATGCATGAAATTCTATTTATGCTAGTTTGACCACTCAAGCATGATTTATGAATGAAAATAAACATGTGAGCCTTAGTTTTGGGCACAGAACTCGATACATGACAAATTTGTGCTTGTGTGAACTTATATGCTATATGAATGGCTTCAAGTGCGCCCAAAACATGCTAAATGTAATATTTAATGCATAAAGATCATATGACATGTTTCTTATACCTCATAATGTGATATTTTCCAATCAACTTACTTAGCAAGTTAATTTCATTCAAAAATGCTATGTTGGTTCTTATGTGTCTAGCACTCATCTTACATGATCATTCTCAATTCTCTTCTTAGAGTGCAAAATCTTTCTTTACTGAAGGGTTTAGTGAAGATATCGACTATTTGATTGCTAATATCAACAAATTCTAAGCAAATGTCATTGTTTTGCACATGATCATGAATAAAATGATGTTTAATTTCTATATGTTTAGTCTTAAAGTGTTGAATTAGATTTTTGGTCAAGTTAATAGCACTTGTATTATCACATCTTATTGGGATATTGGTGAATTCTGGACCATAGTTAAGTAAAGTTTGCTTCATCCACGGTACTTAGTACAACAACTACCGATTGCTACATATTCAGCCTTAATAGTAGAAAGTGTCACTGAGTTTTGTTTCTTTGAATACCATGATACCAGCGAGTTACCAAGGAAATGACATGTGCCACTTATGCTTTGCAATTGACTTTGCAACTGGAAAAATTAGCATCGGAATATCCAACAAGATCAAATGAGGTGAACTTAGGATACCACAAGTCGATTTCAATAGTGCTCGTAAGATACTTGAAAATGTGTTTAACTGCATTCAAGTGAGATTCTTTAAGGCAAGATTAAAATTATGCACATAGACACACAACAAACATGATATCGGGTCTAGATGCAGTTAAGTATTGAAGACTTCCTATCATGCCCCTATATAACTTTTCACAAATGTTCTTTCTACTCTAATCTTTATCCAGTTTTAGAGTGGTACTCATTAGAGTTAGCTTAGTCTTACAATTTTTCATTTTGAATCTTTTTAAGAGCTCTCTAGTGTATTTAGCTGAGTTGATGAAGGTTCCATCTTTGGTTTGCTTAACTTAAAGGCCTAAGAAATAGTTGAGTTTACCCATTACACTCATTTCAAATTCATTTTTCATGCTTTGGACAAACTCATCAACTAAGTCTATGTGAGTAATACTAAACACAATGTCATTTACGTAGATTTGGACAATTAGTATATGATCATTGTGGTGCTTAATGAATAGTATTGTGTCAAGTTTCCCTCTAGTGAATTTATTCTTTATCAAAAAGCTACTTAATCTTTCGTACCAAGCTCTAGGGGCTTGCTTAAGTCTATACAAAGCTTTATTAAGCTTGTATACATGCTTTAGGAATTCACTATCCTCAAATCTCGGTGGTTACTCTACATATACCTTTTCTTTGATGTAGCCATTTAGAAAAGCACTTTTAACATCCATTTGATATAGTTTAAAGTCCTTATATATAGTAAATGCTAAAAGCATTCTAATGGCCTCTAATCTAGTAACAAGAGCAAAAGTCTCATCGAAATCAATTCCCTCTTCCTGGTTATAGCCTTTTGCAACTAGACATGCCTTATTTCTTGTTACTATTTTGGTTTCATCTAGCTTGTTTCGAAAAACCCATTTGGTTCCAATTACTTGTCTATCTTTTGGTTTAGAAACTAAGTTCCATAACTCATTTCTAGTAAATTGATTTAACTCTTCTTGCATAGCTTGGATTCAAAATTCATCTTTTAGAGCTTCATCTACATTTTTTGGTGCAAGTTAAGATAGGAACACTACATTACTTAAATTCTTAAGTGAGACTCTAGTTTGCACATCTTGGATGGTTCTCTTATTATTAGATCCTTAGGGTGATTTTTCACAAACTTCCATTCTCTAGATAAATCTAAGTTAGAGTTGTTACTAATTTCATCGTGTCTAGAGAATTCATTTTCAATTGAATTGGATTGATTCCAGTTAAGACCAAGGTTGTCCAAATGAGCACCAATGTTTTCTATTTCATCATTAGACTCTTTATATACACAAATATCATCAAATGCAACATGAATTGACTCTTCTACAACAAGTATTCTCTTGTTATATACTCTATAGGTTTTACTAGTATGAGAATAACCAAGAAAAACACCTTCATCTGACTTTGAATCAAATTTTCCTAATTATTCCTTTCTATTATTAAGAATGTAACATCATGTTTCAAATGGATGAAAATATAATATGTTAGGTCTTTTGTCTTTCCAAAGCTCATAGGAGATTTTCTTAAGAATTGGTCTTATGAAAACATGATTTGATATGTAACAAGCCATATTGATGGCTTTGGCTAAAAAATATTTAGGTAAGTTATTGTCATGAAGCATAGTCTTAGCCAATTTTATAAGGGTCATATTTTTTCTTCCAGTAACTCCATTTTGTTGCGGAGTTCTAAGTGACAAGAAGGTATGTTTTATTCCATTTTTATTACAAAAATCTTCCATATCATGATTTTCAAATTCTCCACCACGATCACTTTTTATAGAGACAATAGGAAGACCTTTTTCATTTTGGACCTTCTTGTTGTAGTTCAAGAATACATTATAAGTTTCATCCTTATTGGCAAGGAAGAAGGTCTAAGTATATCTAGTAAAATCATTAATTATGACTAAGGTATATCTTTTTCCTCTCAAACTTAAGGTTTGGGTTGGACTAAATAAATCCATGTGTAGTAGTTGAAGTAGCCTAGAAGTTGAGATAAATCTTTTGATTTGAAAGATGACTTGGTTTGTTTGTCAAATGTTCAACATGTTCTATCTTTATCAAAACTAATATTAGATAATCCTTTGATAAAATTCCTTTTGGCTAGTTTTGTTAAGATATCTATATTAGCATATCCTAACTTTCTATACCACAACCAACTATCATTGTTTTGAGCAGATAGACAAGTCTCAAGAGAACATGAGAACATGTTGAAGTCAATTTTGTAAATGTTTCCTTGTCTATACCCCTCAAAACATTTTTGTTATTGTTAATGTTTTTAATAAAACACTTTGATGCATGAAAGATTACTTTATATCATATGTCATATAATTAACTAATACTAAGTAAATTATGTTTTGAATTGTCAATGAGTAACATATGCTTAATAGTAAGATAATTATTAATGCAAATATTACCTTCACCAATAACATGAGCTTTTTGACTATATCTGAAGGTCATGCTTCCTCCATCCTTCAAGTCTATAGATGTAAACTTGGATGCGTCTCTCATCATATGTCTTAACCAACCGCTATTCAAGATCCATTTGTTGTTGTGCCTTAAATGACCTTACAAAACAAGTGGTTATCTCTTTGATACCCACTTTAGCTTAGGTTCTTTAGGGTTAGTTATTGTAATGTAAGCTTGTCCCATAGGGACCTAAACCATTTTACTTTTATTATATAAGCAGAGATTGTAATGTAATGTACATGAATGTGCAATATAATCATATCTTCCATAATAGTTACAAGTTTTATTTGATGCCTTAACAAAGTAGCTTTTGTATGTTCTATATATATTCTTCTTAATATAACTTATTTCGGTTTTGTCTAAGCCTAGCTTTTGTGTTCTAAGAATTTTATTCAAATTCTTTTCTCCTTTTACAAATTTTGCCATTGTTTTCCTTAAGTCATCTAAGCTAGTTCTTAGGATCAAGTTTTCAATTTCAAGATGACTTAGTTTCTCTACCATACCTTCATCATTCTTTGCCTTAAGTTTTAGTTCTTTTATTTCCTTTTTAAAATTCTCATTGACCTCTTTTAATTTACTATTTTTATTTATCAATTCATTATTTCTAGTACTTAGCTCCACATTCTCTTTTGTCAATCTCTCATTTTCAATTTTCAAATATTCATTGTCTTCTCCTAATCCTTCTTTTTCATCAACTACTTTATTGTATTCACTTTTGATAATATCAAACTCATCACCTACTTCACTCATCGTTTGCTTTAACACTTTATTCTTCTTTTGCATTTTTATGAATTCTTTCAACAACCCATCATACATACTCCTAAGTTCATTAAAGGAAGAATTATGTAAAGGATAGCATATCTCATCATTAAGAGCCATAAAGCAAGTTTCATTATCGGAGTTACTAAAATCCCCATCACTCCAAGTAACTATCATAGCTTTCCTTTTTTTACTCTTTATCGACCTTTTTAAGCAATGGATAATATTGTTAAACATGTCTCAGCTTTTGACAATTGTAACATTTGATAATTTCTCTCTTTTTCTTCTTGAACTTAGAAGGCGATCCATATCCATCCTTATCTTTCTTAATCATTTTATTGAATTTCATAAACTTTCTAAACTTCTTTGCCAACATTGCGACCTCATCATCGTCTTCACTTTCTTCATCACTTGAGTTTTCCTCCGTGACTTTTAAAGCAATTGTTTTCTTTCTATTACCATCTCATGTGTTTTAAGTATTCCGAGAAGTTGCTCTTTTGATATTTCATTAAGGTCATGAGTTTCCTCGATAACTGTTCTTTTGGCTTCTCAATCTCTTAGCAAATACATAAGAATTTTGGAATTTATCTCAAGATTAGTAAATGTCATTCCAAGAACACTCAAAAAGTTAATGATATTGATAAACCTATTATGCATCTCATCAATTATTTCATTAGGATCCATCCTAAAATTTTCAAATTGTCTACATAATAAGCTTATTTTTGTATCCCTTACTCTACTGGTTTCTTCATCTGTGCTTTGTAATTCATCTCATATTCCTTTAGCACTTTTGCATGTATATATTCTATTGAAGTCATTTTCATTTACGGCACAATGCAAAATATTCATAGCAACTTCATTTAGATCAAGTAATTTCCAATCACCATTTGAATAATCCCTTTCTTCTCTTCCTTCTATCTAAAATGGTCCTTAGTTGACTAAATGCCATAGTAGTCTATTTTGTGCTTTCAAGAATATGGGCATCCTACATTTCCAATATGGATATTTGCTACCAATTAAGAGAGGAGGCCTATTGATTGCTTGTCCTTCTAAAAACCTTAATGCATTAGATGTCATGATCTTTACTCTAATATGTGATTAAGCAAGTAATTAGAGACTAACTTTGATATTAATTGAAGAATACTAGGCTAAACTCAAGAGAAGGGAAGGGGGTGAATTGAGCTATAGGACAATATGCAATTCTTTTCAATATAACCAAATAAATACAATAATAAGAGTAATCAAAGCAAAAATAAAACAATAATAAGTAAAGCAATTAAAGGAGATAGGGATAGAGAAATTCAAGCTTGGATATAACGTAGAGTTTGGACTGCCCCCTAGTCTCTACGGACTTACAATGCCTTCAATCGAGGACTTTACTTCACTTTATTAATTTCACAACTCAATGCTCCAAGAGCTACACAAGCTTACACAATCTCGCTTACACACAACTAACTCAAATATATCACTTTCTTCACTCAAGATTACAAATGTGATGACTTTTAAGCACTACAATTATGTCTTTTTTTGCTTGATAGCAAATAAGTGTACAAGAGATCAAAAAGAAGTAAATAAGGTCAAGAATGTAAGAGAATGTCTTTTAATTACAGTAAAATATCATATCTTTTTTTACCTTTAATCGGGTTGTTAAGCTTTTATATCAACTCATTGAATTTTTCTCGTTACTGCGCATTAAATGCTTCAACGACTACTTAGATCAAACTTACCTTTATGCCGGTACCTTGCACTACCGGTAAGCTGGTAACAAAATACTCTACTAGCATGATAGTTGGCAAGCTAGTTCCTTGTCCAAAAGCAAATTTATCGCCTTATCTAGGTCACTTCACCATCAAGCTGATAGTGTTCTAGAATCGTCAACTCGATAGGCAAAAAATCTCTTGAAAAATACTTTTAACAATCAACAAACAACTATACTCTACAATTTAATTTCAAGATCATTTGATCACAACTTTAGGGATTAAATTTCTTATAAAGATAATTGATATAATTAAATATTAACTAAATTAATCGATCTTATTCAATTATCTTAGTATGATCAAATAAAACTTAGTTTAATCATTTACTTTTTATTTGTTCTCATCAAAATCAATTAATGAACCCTAGGTTCAACAAACTAATATTATCATTACAAATCTTGCAAAAAAGCACATAGAACTAGACTCTTAGAGTCAGTTTTAAAAGCATGAAGTGAACCCTATCTACTTCCAATAGGCTTGAGTGATTTTAAGAGTATAGTCTATCGGATACTAAGAACCCAAGAGTTATTTTGAAAGCGTGGTACATATAATCCCAAAAGTTCATGAATCCTTTTAAAAGTATGCAACAAGTTTGTAGAGTCATATTTAAAAAGCATGGATCATACTAGTTCCAAGCTTCATAACATAAATTTTATTAACCATAACCAACAAACATTACATATTGAAACCTTAATCGTAGTTTTGTTTGGCATGCACTAAAAACATTGATAACAAATTAGATTATATTCAAATCTTAAACCATACAATATACAAAGAATCAACAACTTATATACATTAGAAGGTCACAAATCTTAAAGGTAACACTTGATTTTTTACTTGAACTTATTATAGTTTGTCCTACATTACTAAAGGCTCATATGGTTGGTATAAGGTGTTATACAGTTGATTGGGGTACTATTTCTACTTATGTGATTAACCAACAACTATGAGCGATCCTATAGGTCAGTCAATTGAATGTGTTTCTCAGCCTAATCAACTTAACTATGTTCATGGTTAACCATGCTACCCATAAGTCAATCAAACGTCCTATTTAGTCGACCTACACAAGCTAATTTTCCACTATTCAAGTTTTTAATGCCAGTTTCATCTTGAGTTTCTTCTAAAATTGATAATTTTTCATATTAAAAATTCATTTTAAATGCTTACCCTAAAGATGGGTAATCTTATATCTATAATTTAGTGATAATGAGATGATGAAGGTGATGCTGTACAATTGGTATTAACATTGGTAAGGATAAGATGGTGGCGCATTTAGTGTTAATTATTATGGTTTGGCAATGATAATGTGCAATGATGATGGCAATGGTAGAAATATAACAGTCATAATGGTGAAGGGTGGTAAAAATGACTAAAGAAATAGTGGTGGTGGTGGTAAGGAACACTTGAAATTTTGCAAGAGGTTAATGTAGCATTTGGTACCTAAATTTCACCGAAATATACAATTTACTATTCAAACTTTCAAAATATTAATTCACTACCTAATTAAAGTTTTGTGCTAGCAAAAAATATATATATATATAAAGTTTTTATGGTTACTTAAACTATTCAACTAAATTCAATTAGCTTTTGTTTGCTAATATGGCAACAAATGCCACATGACACAATTTTTTTATTCTCACCAAACACAACAAATATCTAAGAGATAACTTATATATATACAAAGCTTTTTTTATGACACATTCCATGTGGGACTTGTTAAAGAAGGAACGGGGTTTTGAAGTGTAATTATAGTTTTTCACTAGAAAAAGAGTCAATTTTGACTGAATTTTTCTCACTTAGTTCAATTTTCATTTTAGAAGAAATTGCTTAATCCTTAATCTACTTCGTAATTACTTTTGCATTGCATATAGATATTTAGATAAAAGGCTTATAAAATGTGTTTTAAATCTATGTTAAAGTAGGCCCTTTAATTGTAAAACATATTTGAGAAGCGCATTTTGATAAGAATTTCGAGTACATTTCAAAAGCATTTTTTTTTTAAATTTTTGTATGATTAAAAAGTAATCATAGAGTTTATTAAGAATTAAGCAATTTCTTTTAAATTGAAAATTAAATCGAGTGAGAAAAATTGAGTTAAAGTCGACTCTTTCTCTTGTGAAAAATTACAAATTGTACTTCAAAACCCTTCTTCATATATATATATATATAGGTTGTCCTAAATGGTCATGTAAAAAATTGTGTTCACAAGCATAGTATGATCCTTGAGTTTTTTGTTAGCTTAAAAAGAAAAAATTGTGCACGTGGCATTAGTTGACACATGATGTTATGTAGAGCTATTAGCACGTGTCAATTAATGCCATATCAGTAAATGCAAACTAATAGAAAAAAAGGCACCACATGCTAGTTTAGACTATTGCCGCGTGTCAATAAATGTTATATTAATAAAAATATCTAATATTATAAAAATCAAACAAAATTAATTACTTGTGCTATGCTCTGGTGTTTGTAATGTGTCCCTTTTTATTTTTTCTTATCCAATATTGATCTGCAAAACGAACGCCCACTATTTTTTAAGGCGGTTTTGACTTCTCACGATAATCTGGCTCACGTTGCATCATGCCCATTATGTTGATGCAAGTGAAGCCCATCTTTTAACAATTTTAGTAACATACTCCTAACCATAAATGAAACAATTTGCAATTTGAATAAGAGGAATCGCCATCCTTGATGCTCAAGACAGCAAGTAGAGCACATATCCCGAGTACTCTTGCATATTGTAGTTTAGCAACGACTTACTATTAACACAATTGAAAATTGAACTACGTGTGTAATTCACGTTACGTACGCATTGCAAGTTTTCCACTCCGATTATACAGGTTCTCTCTGATTTGCACTTGGTTTCTACAAATAAAAGTTATAATAAAACTAATCAACCATCCATCCACGAGCTTATTGATGATGAAGTTTTCAAGGCATGACAACTTCGTAAGTCTGCGCAATATGAAATGAGAACATCATCAATTGAAGCGACAGATATAAATGTCTACTTTCTTTAGCCTCTTATGTCATAAATGTGCTTTAAATAGAATTATAATTTTGAAATCCATTCACTTTTCTATATTTAGAAGTATTTATAAAAACCAAAATCATGATTTATAAAATTATAATTTTGAAATCCGTTCACTTTTCTACATTTAGAAACATTTATAAAAACCAAAATCATGATTTATAAAAATGAACTATTCCAACTTTGAAAGGAATTAATATTAGGATTCGACTTTGTAGGGGCAACCACATTTATGTATATTTACTTAAATAACATTTTTAACTTAACACAAATTGATTATGTATATTTTGTCCATCGACTAAGGTCATTATCTAAAAATACTACTATATATATATACCATTATATTCTGATTATACTACATTATGATATAAAAATAAGATTAAAGATTCCATGAATATTTTCAAATATAAAAACAAATATATCATATCATATTTTAGATTATTCATAGGTAGTAAAAGTTGAGCAACAATAGTGGCTTATTTCGGAAATTTTTCGAAATCATAAATGCTCGAAGGTGTGACATCATATCTGGTCCGATTAAATTTATTTATAAACCGATGACATTAATGTATGATAGTTCCTGTCAGTTTTTGGGCTTAATCCGGGACCTTCACATAAATTTGGCTATTGAAATGGATTGAAATTAGGAGCAAATTCGTGGAAATAGTGGTTGAGTTTTTAAAAATTTGAGACGGGTATACTTAGCAGGAGAAAAGTACCAAGAATATTAATATATTATATAAATAAATTAATAACATATAAGTATCGGTAATATTTTAATATATAAAAATATAAATAATAATTTTTTAAAAATTACCTTTTATGAATATTATGCGTTAAGTATTATTAATATTTACATGTAAATATTTAATAAATATCGCTCGTTGAGACGCATAAAGTATTGGTATAAATAAACCTTGTTTCGAGTACGACAGGAAGGCTTTGAAGAGGTTTCTAAAACGATGAGCTTTGTTGGAAGGGGACCATGGTTTCATTCCGCATTTGGTTTCTTAAGGATAAACAAATAAAAATAAAAAAAATGTCGTGTATGAAAATAACTCTAAATGTTAGATTTGTAGGACCATTTTAAAACATGGGCTTCAAGATCCGAAGGCAAAATTAAATGAAGCACCATCCGCTGAAGTAAAGAGAAATAAGCAAGAAGAAAACTATTCTCTTCTCTCTCTCTCTCTCTCTCTCTTTTTTTTTTTTGGGTAAGAAAACTATTCAAATATCTGTATTTCACCCATATCTCTATCTAAATTATTAAAGTTAAAAAATATATTCTATGTGTTTGGTGTTTAAACGTTGCTATTATTCTCTTTCATTTTCCTTTTGCATAATGATCCCTTTCATTGCTACAAGTTTTTCTAAAACAAGGCTAATTTAATTTTATCTTTCTTACTCTTTTTCAATCAAGTCCCACTGCCACCTTAGTAACATGAGTGTGATAACCTATGTAAATAACATCCCACATTGACTATAAAAGAGTATTAATAGCTATTTATGATGTCAAAACAATGAATACTAAATTAGTATTAGTTAGAAACATTTTAACCTGGTGATTGAAAATTTTCATTAATCGCTCTTGAGGAGGTGAATGATAAGAGGTCATTTGGAAAAAAATAAAAAAATAATGATTTAGAGTTAAACCAAAGCAAAAATTAGTGAGCCTATTTTAACCTAAATTAGAAAGGTGGTAGGAATGAATCAAAGTGCACATTGAAAAGCCTAAGTGTTACCAAAAGAGTTTTGCTTATTTTTTGTGAGAAAAAATCGAATTACACTTTGTGATAAGGTTCAAACCCCTTGGATCAAATTGGACCAATATCAAGGATGGATATAAGGTTTGAAATAGATTTAAATTATATTATAGAAGGTTTTTTGTGAAAATTTTTGTATGATTTAAAAGGACTTGTGGAATAGATTAAATACTGAGCAATTTCTTTTAAATTAAAAATTAAATCAAGCGAGAAGAATCAAGTCAAAGTTCTTGCAAAAAATTACAACTTACACTTCAAAACCCCTATTTCTCTTTCATAAATCTCATATGAAAAATTTGTATGGAAAGAGTCTTGTAGATATATAGGTTATCCTAAGTAATACGTGAAGAATTATACTCATGAGTATGGCATGGTCTTTGCTTAACTTTTTAGTTGGTTGCAATAAAAAATATTTTTTCACTTAAAAAAAAAATCGTACCATATGGCATTAGTTGCCATGTGATGATACATGGCGATTAAAGCTACTGTCACATGATCATTCTTGCCATATCAACAAGTGTCATGTGTAAAGACACGTGTTTATGCATAATGGTGCCACGTGGCATTTCATGTTATGTTATGTCAACAAATGCTACATGTAAACATAATATCCATATTAGCAAACAGAAACACAAGGAGTTATATTGTAGTAAATTGAACAATTTGATAAAATTCAGATAACAAATACGACATTAACCCTTTAAATATATATTTTTAATGAAATTGCACATAGGTCTCTAAAGACAATCGGGACCCTTCCTACATATACAATATTGGAACTATCAAATTCATCTAAACAAATTGATCAAAAAGCTACTGTTATAGATTTGGCACATAATATGTAATAGTGGATTTTGCTATGATTTTTCAAATGAGAACTCATTCTTATGGTTATCGAGCTTAGTCTCGTTCATAGGTATGGTTTTTATCAACAACCACCACCTCCTTACTCCCCATATCAATCTCTTGCTTTGGAACTTCCTTAATCTGTGTACATGGAATTTCCCGAACTACTTATGGTGAGTCACTCACAATATTTCTTAACTTCATTTCCTCCCTAGATTATGCATTCTCAGACTTTCCAATCTCTTCAACTGCAATTTCCGGAGCTGTTTTAGTCTCCACCTCCTTAGCTTTCTCTAAAGCCTCTGCAAACATAGTTTTTTTCATATTTAACTTTAGTTTTGTTACAACAATCTCTTTTTATGATCATATTTGTCAAATTTGACCTTAATTATCTTTACCACCACCTTTGGTTTTGTTATGTTTTTTCTAACCATTGGGCTTGATGCTTCTTAGCAATGTTTTTGTAACCCATGGTAATTCAAAACCCTCTTGTATCATGTAAGCACTTAACATAGATTGCAATTCATAAAAACACCATTTGGATATCATGAAGAAAATTAACCATTTCCTTTCTTGCCATCCTCTCAAATTAATTATATATCAATAATTTAACAAATTTAATGAATGAGATTAAACCAATGGCAAATAAGTTTCAAGCTCTATTGTGAACCATGACCCAGGACAAATAGGGTTGGTAATTGAATGGGTCCAAACTTGCAGAAAGCTCGAAGAGGATTAATAGGGAAAAGTGCGAAAGGGTAAAATGAAAAGTGAAATAGTAAGAAATACCTACGAATAGCTTTAGGGAATATGACGTATCAATGGAACTTCCAAGAACTCACGGCTCAATTCGATATAACGCACAAATTGGTCTGATGAGGTTACTTGCTATCTAACTTTACTTAAGGGAAATGATAAAAGTGATGCCAAGAGTAAACAAAAAGTGTTTATGCAAGGAAGAAAAAGTATTCAAAGAGTATATATTAAGAATAATTTGATGTTCGTTACAAGTACAAGGGTATTTATACCCATAAGTTAGGATAACTTGCCTAAAAAGGAAAAGACAAAAAGGTATTTCCTAAGGAAGTAACGTACAATATACAAAAAGGTAAAAATGAGTATACAAGAAAAACATTCATTGGTGCAACAGATTCTGCACATGATACTATACACGTAATGATGCTACATTGGCGAGGTCGTTAGAAAATGCAGACAAAAAGTATGGATAAATGGACTTGTTCGAGTAAAGATGGTTTAGCCAATCCAGACTCTCTCTCTCAGCTTCTTAGCAAAGAAGATATCAAGTAATTAGTCAACTCGGTGCTAAAGAGTAATCATCAACTTGGCATACTATAGAAAAATGGGCGGTCATACGACACAGCATGAAGGGTGACTTGACAAGGAAGTACTCAACCTCAGCCTCGACAGGAGTTAATTAGAATAAAAGGATTCGTTATGCCAACCCCTTTTGTCATTGGGCTCAGTTGTGAGTCAGAGGTCTAGTAGCCTAATTCCCATCAAGCTCAGCCTCAAACATCCCTCCCTCACCTTTCCTTTTGTTTTGTTTTAACTATAAATCTTTACCTTAATTTGAAAATTTATAAATCAATGGTGACCCCTACCACCAATTCAATGGAATGTATGTCCCCTAAAGCTTTAATACCACTATGACAAGGTTAATTATAAGGGATCAGTTTAGACCAATATCAAGAGATGGATCTATGACTTCAAGCTTAAAAAACTATAATAAAATGTGTATTTATAAGGGTTTTCACTATTTTAATAAATAAACAAAATAAAAGGTTATGGACGAATCCTAGTTGGATATGTCATACCAGATAGCAAAATGTATTGAGTTTACTACAGTTTATGATTAGATTAATAAAAGAGATTATGAGTAAATTCATTATTTCATAATATATGTGTAACGCTTCAAGCTAAATGCAGTGAATAGTCAAACTAACAAATATTAATTGACTCATTTTAACCACTTGGTTCAAAAGTTGCAACCATGTATTGATAAGGTATTTATTATGGTATTATAAACTAATATCATAACTTTCCATAACCCATTTGGGACACTTAATCACAACATATCACAATTCCTTCCCCTACTTAAATACGCGATGTTTTTGTTACTAGACCTTACAATTATACCTAGATCTTCCCCCCCCCCCCCCCCCCCCCCC